>APFE030857100.1:0-13873 GCA_000404065.3 Pinus taeda
TATAAATGCAAAAAAATATAAAATATATATATATATATAGCAGACGCTTCCGCGGACGCTTCGCTTCCTAGATTTTTGGAAAATGACGCTTCCGCGCTCCGCGCTTCCGCTTCACTCCCGCTTCGTGCAACATTGATCCCAACAAGCCCAGCTTGTGGGTAGGATGCATACTGGGGTATACTCTATCAAGTCCAAGCATAATAAGGGGAGATACACAAATTGCCATAAATGACAAAGATCACATACACCCTATAGTGACAATAGGCGAGATACTACTTACCGCAAAGGGTAAGCATCACAACTAACCCATTGTCCAAAGATCCCTCAACCCCCGAAGCTCTTTGGCTTCGTTCCCACCTTGGGAGCTCAAATAAGGGAGAAGAGCATAGCTCAGTGTCCTTCATCAGTCGGGACCCCTTCATCTCATTAGTGCTTTCACTAGGCTTAGGATTGTTAGTCCTAGCCATAGCACATGACACCTAGAGAATATCGGGTCAACCACAAGCTTACATGCTACAAAACAAGGATCCAATTGTCTGCCTACTCAACAATCAAAGTGTGATGGAGTCTCATTGCTCTTTTATGCACCAAATCCCAGATAGAGTGATATCTGATCTCAATGTGCTTGAACCTATCATGGAACACAGGATTTTTTGCATGCCCGATCCCACAATATGTCCTAGTATATCATAATCATGCCCAACATATACTCAAACATCTCTTCAAAGAGCTTTCTCAACCATACTGACTCGCAACCAACCATGCTAGTAACAATGCATACTGTCTCTCAAAGCAACAAATTTCTACGCCAGGAAATCATCCAAGAAACCAAGGCAGACCTAAGGTAGCAATAAGATGTGCTCTTCCAGTCAACAACATTTTCAATCTTGGTCAGCATCGATGTATCCATCAAATTTTCGGCAGTGTGTCTCAGTCCATGATTAATAGTTTCATGCAGATATCCCAATACATATTCAACGACAACCCAATATATACATATCTAGATTCTATCTGGATCATGTTGCAAAGCATGTGTCGAAAAGTGTAACTAGGTTCGGTCTTCATAAAGACATGTGTAATTGTGATTTTATGTAATTGATGTAAAGAAGAAAATAAAATTATTTTGTAGCACTTGAATCATGGGTTTCATGATCAAGGAATTTTATTTTAGTTAAGGTTCCCATTGTGAACCTTTAGGTTTTGTCATCAAGTCATAAAATTCAAATTAAGCCAATGTCATGTATGAAGGACCCTTCTTGGGCATGTTACATTTTTGTATGTCATTAAAAGAATAAGAAGGCCCTCCAAGACCAAGCAAAAGCATCTCCTTCAAGTCAGCTACAAGATGGAATAAATGATCTTCACCAAACGACATGTCGGATCACCCTCACTCAAGTTGGCTTATTTGATGAGCAAACCACTATAAATAAGGCAGCTCCGATTTCATTTGAGGCAGAGATTTTCAGTCAAGCAAGTCTGCAATTAGCAGTGTGAAAATCACTTAGAAAGGAGTCTTATAGCCAGCGAAAGGTAGAAAGGAAGAGCAAGGTTGTTTGGGATTATTTTAGGGTTGATCTCCACTCACACGTGCAAAGAAAAGGAGTGTCACTGCTGTAGAAAAGGGCTGAAGTTTTCCTTGCTATGCTAGAATTCAATTCATCAAGCCGAGTTGGAGAAGAAAGCCATTTTGTCCAAGAAAAGGAGATTAAGGGGTTGAGTCACCATATATCTCTCACATGTGCTACAACTAGGGTTTCCAAGGAGGCCAAAATAGGGTGCAGGCCTAAAGCAAAGAAAAGGAAGTAGAATTCTGCAAGATAGCCAAGAAGGAGGAAGAAGCAAAGGTTTGACTATTGTTGAATCAAGCAAGAAGAATCTAATCAAGTTGGCTTTGTGTCTTGGTATTGGAGTGGAAAATAGGTCAAGGGTCTTGGTCTTGGTATTTGTCAATTGAAGTCTCCATAAGAAGAAGAATTCATTTGGGTTTTCCACTCAATTGGGATAGGTTTTGGCCTTGGCTAATAGCCTACATTGTGTGTCTCTTGTCTCTTTATGGTTTATGCATTGGTAACCATTTGATGAAGAAGAACACTATAATAACATAAGTAAAAGAAGATCCTAATCTAAGAAGTAAAAAGCATTCACAAGTAGTTATCTATCATAGAGAAATTACCTAATTGCAATGCCCTAGATTTCTCAACATGGTATCAGAGCAAGGTCACAAAGTCAAGAAAGGGCATCTTATCAAGGGACACTCAAGGATCAAATCTCAAGAAAGACATCAAAGCAAATCCAAGAAGATCATCAGCAAAGTCAAGATCTACAAAGAAGTGTCAAAACCCTATATTGAAGAAGAAAGTTGACACTAGCGAGAAGTCTTGCAATCCTCAAGTAATCTCAAGAGACCACAAAGACCCTA
The DNA here is from genome assembly GCA_000404065.3 of Pinus taeda. Lineage (NCBI taxonomy): Eukaryota > Viridiplantae > Streptophyta > Pinopsida > Pinales > Pinaceae > Pinus > Pinus taeda. The sequence goes on from APFE030857100.1 coordinate 2,420, forward strand.
CTCAACTTAAAGGACTTATACATCAAGTTTCTTTCTAGAGAAGCAAGATCAAGGACGTTGTCATCATCTTCAGAAGTTCTAAGGCAGTCTCCTCTCATTGAAGCAAGGACCTTACCATTATAAAAGATCATCCAAGAAGCATCAAGAAGTCATCATTGATCATCATCAATAAGGGCATCTCCATCAAAGGATCTAAAGAGATCTTCGCCTTTGTGAAGTCAAGGATCTCTCTTAAAGAGATCTATCCTCATCAAGGAGAAGTTCTCTATCATCTATACTATCATCAAATTCAAGGAGGCATCAGTGGAAGAAGCATCTTCTCAAGTATATTTATATATGAATCTGTCAAAATGTCTTTTTGCAAGGAAAACAACAAATTCATTGGGGCTTCAAACTATCTTGCATGGAAGAAGAGGACAGATTTGAATCTCATTGACAATGAGGTTATGGAACATGAAAAAGGATCTATGACCAAACCAGCAAAAGAAGATGCTCAAGCACTTGCAAAGTATATGAAAGGGGATGTTAGGGCTCAAAGGATTCTCATAGAATCCATCAAGGATCCCCTCATTCCATGTGTATCAAAACTCGAAACTTCAAAAGAAATTTATGAAAAATTGGTAGAGTTTTATTCTGTAAGCACTACTGGAGAATTCATCTCATTAAGGCAAGAACTCTACAAGCTAAAGATGTCGAAAGAAGAAGGAATAGCCTCAGACTCTATGAGGATATTTGAAATCAGGGATCAACTTCAAGATATGGGAGAAGTCATGTTTGATAAAGAAATGACTACTATTGTACTAAATGCACTACCAGAGGAGTGGGGTAACTTTACTTCAAGTATTTATGGGAAGAAGAAAGCTACTCCATTCCAGGATCTATGGTCACAATGCAAGATTGAAGAATCTAGGCTAAAGGCAAAATCTGATGTAGGATGAGGTGAACAAAATCAAGCTTATGCTACAATGACAAAAAGGGAAAATTTGGAAAGTTTGGTTCTCAAAAAAAGAAAAGGAACATGGCTAAGATTCAATGCTATGGATGTCAAGAATATGGGCATTACAAAAGAGATTGTCCTAGGATCAAGAAGGACAATAACAAAAAAGACTAGCCCATGTCAGCGAGGAAGTGGAGGCGGTTGAAAAGAAGAAGTCCAAGAAAGAGGAAGTAAAAGATCTCTATTATGATTGAGGTAGTCCTTCTCTCCTTTCAAGTTTTGTTTTCAAATTTTCTTGTTGTAAATTATAACTATTAGGAATCATGATAAGATGCGTCATGGTATCATAAGAAGCATTAGAAGTAAGAGTGTGTGACATCATCATAGGAAAGCATGAATGATAGCTAAAGTAGGTCTATGAAAGAATATAGCTCTTGGAAACCTCATTCGAAGCACTTAAGGAAAGTCATCTGGTACAAGGCTCATCATATATCTACCAAAAAGAAACATCTGTTGGATGAGGATACTCAAGAATCTCTAATGGAATCTTCGTCAAAAGGTTCACCAATCAAAAGGAAGCAAGGGTTTCATCAGGGATTCCAACTTGTGGAATTCATGGGATAAGAGTATGATGACAAAAGAAGTGAAGCAGATCAAGGGATTGAAGTTCCTTCAATCGAGGAAGCTGCTAAAGGAAGTCTAGATGACCTAAAGGAAAATGAGGTATGCATGCTTGTATTTGATATTGTAAAGTCATGTCATATGCTTGCAAGTAGCATTAAAAAATGCTCTATCTCGAGAGCATGATCAAGAGAAAGGATCTCCTCCCTTGAAAGGATGCAGGAAGGCATGGGTCACACATTCACTAGATGAAATCAATATAATATGTCCTCATATGTAATATGAGGTGGTTGACAATAATTGGAGGAACTCTGATTGGAAGTTCCTGGGAATGAAATGTGTGAAGAAAGGAAGGAAGAGATCGTGGAATGTGCAACCATGGAAAAGGTAATCAACGTCCAAGAACGAGAAAATTTGACTATGATATCTCCATGAAAGATATGAAGACTCTGATGAAGTCTGAAAAAGAAAGAGACCCTTGACAGTATATATCTTTTGGAGATGTGTCAATACATATGCAGGATGTTGATGCAAACTAGGAGATGTCATTATGAAAGACCGTCACAAAGATGATTTTTGACTAAGTGTTCATTTCTTATTTTTGAACAAATATTTGGATGGGCTTATGCAGGACTGCCGAGGGAAGAGCTGTGAATATCTTCCACCACTGATGTCCATATAGTAGGATGAAATATCCTTAAGGAAACATGGCATGAAGAAGGAAGCATAGCATGAAGGAAGGCCATATAGGAACTGATGAATCACTTTCCAATGAAAGGAATAATGACATGATTGACTCATGGATGAAAGTGATAGAGGGTTTTTGCCCAACAAATTAGTCCCAAAACATGAAGACTCCTAAATAAAGAAAAAAAGTTCATGACATCGTGAGGAGGAGTTCTTCAAGCAGTTGGTTGTCCCATCATCTCCACCTAAGGAGCTGTTGTAGGTCCCTAATTAAGAGGGAGCCTCAGACAAGTTTCTTACTTGTTAGAAACTTGGAAGCAAAATTCTTAAGCCAAGTGGGAGCTTAGCTACATTTCCTCTGTACGAATGAGTACATTTATTCATTGGAATAGGTATGTCCTTCCTAATTGAGAGGGAGAGATAGACACGTCATTCTTGTCTTCACTTGGGAAGACAAAATGGAGGATTGGGTAAACCTCTGGCATCCGATGCTCTTTGTGGATGAGTTAGGGCATCCAAGATAAGAGTAGTCATAGAGGACCGATAGGACTGGGAATCCAAGATAAGAATAGTCCTAGTGGAACACACCCTGAGTACCCAAGTGGGGTATGTTCCAAGAGAGACAACGATAAGGGTGTCTATAGTATATACATCATTGGCCTCGCCATCATTGAGCTCAGATCTTGTGGAGAGATAAAGTTGTTAGTCAAGGCCTTGCTATGTGACAATGTTGGTTGATATGATGCTAAACAAATGGGTTACCAATCCGACTCTTCTTATGAGAATTCTTCAGATTGAGAATGACCAAGCACAATTATGAATACCTCCCTAGTTAAGAGGGAGTGTTGAAAAGTGTAACTAGGTTCGGTCTTCGTAAAGACGTGTAATTGTGATTTTATGTAATTGATGTAAAGAAGAAAATAAAATTATTTTGTAGCACTTGAATCATGGGTTTCATGATCAAGGAATTTTATTTTAGTTAAGGTTCCCACTGTGAACCTTTAGGTTTTGCCATCAAGTCATAAAAGTCAAATTGAGTCAATGTCATGTATGAAGGATGCTTCTTGGGCATGTTATAATTTTGTATGAGTCATTAAAAGAATAAGAAGGCCCTCCAAGACCAAGCAAAAGCATCTCCTTCAAGTTAGCTACAAGATGGAATAAATGATCTTCACCAAAGAACATGTCAACTCATCCTCACTCAAGTCGGATTATTTGATGAGCAAACCACTATAAATAAGGCAACTCGGATTTCATTTGAGGCATAGATTTTCAGTCAAGCAAGTCTGCAATTAGGAATGCGAAAAATCACTTAGAAAGGAGTCTTATAGCCAGCAAAAGGAAGGAAGGAAGAGCGAGGTTGTTAGGGACTATTTTAGGGTTGATCTCCACTCACACATGTGAAAAAAAGGAGTGTCACTGCTGCAGAAAAGGGTCAAAGTCTTCCTTGCTATGCTAGAAGTCGAATCAAGAAGTATTTAAGTCAATTCATTAAGCCAAGTTGGAGAAGAAACCCATTCAGTCCAAGTGAAGGAGATTAAGGGGTTGAATCACCATACATCTCTCACATGCGCTGCAAATAGGGTTTCCAAGGAGGCCGAAATAAGGTGCATGTCTGAAGCAGAGAAAACGAAACCAAATTCTGAAGGATAGTCGAGAAGGAGGAAGAAGAAGAGGTTTGACTATTGTTGATTCGAGCAAGAAGAATATAATCAAGGAGGCTTTGTGTCTTGGTCTTGGAGTGGCAAATAGGTCAAGGGTCTTGGTCTTGGTACTCGTCAATTGAAGTCTCCATAAGGAGAAGAATTCATTTGGGTTTTCCTCTGAATTGGGAGAGGTTTTTGCCCTGGCTAATAGCCTACACTGTGTGTCTCTCGTCTCTTTATGGTTTATGCATTGGTAATTGTTTGATGAAGAAGAACACTATAATAACATAAGTAAAAGAAGACTCTAATCTAAGAAGTAAAAAGCATTCACAAGCAGTTATCTATCATAGAGAAATCACCTAATTCCTATGCCCTAAATTTCTCAACAACACGAAGATGATATGATCTATCATAAATAAATTGCCATCATATATAACCAAATATCAGAGACATGCCTAAAACCTTGAAGAGAGATCGGAGTTTGTATCAAGTGTCCAACAATCCAGGCATGCTAGGTACAGGGGACTATCTTGACTCCATATGGGACTTTCTTCAATCTATAATCATGAGACTCTTACTCATACATCTCAAAACCTTGAGGTGGCCCCAAATATGTTGCTTCCTTAAGTCCATCATGGAGGAAGCTCGCTTCACATACATCTGATAATCGCACGTCTAGCAACAGGAGCTAGGAACTTGTCATAATATTCTCCCTTTGAGAGCATATTTCTTATAACTGTTGGACTTAATATTGCAGAAGCATCTGTCACTGCTACTTCTTGAAATCTAAAATAGTCCTTGCATGAAGGACATATTGCTTCTCATCCTTTTTTCATCTCATAATATGACGATTTGCTCCCTCTGAATAGGAAGCCTTCCTCAATCATAGATATCAATCTGAGATCCTCCCTTCAAGGTTTGAGCTCTTGTCAATCTATCGAGTGTCACTCTAATCTTCTCAAACTCGATATAGAGGACTAGATCCTTCCATCCATCTAATGTACCTGTTGACCCTAGAACAGGAGCAAGAGCCATAATGTCAAAGAAAACAAACATAATGAAAGTTTACCTGGACATGTGGCAAAATTATATTTCTTTTCTTCAATAAGACAGTGTCTTCATTATTATCCTGCACCAGCTCCCTCTTGGAGTTTACTCTTCCTGCACTAGCCTGCATATTGATGGTTTTCAGGATCTACTTTCCTTGATCACATCCTCATCCAAGAAGTTAGTAAAAGAAGGATTCAAATATTCGTGCAAGAAGAATTAACAATATTTCAAAAATGAAAAATCTAAACAAGAGCATTGTCATAAACAAGATAACATGAGCCTTGAAAATACTTATCTTTAACGAGGATTGTAGGAAGCTATTTGTGCCCTCTTGATCATGTCTCCTTGAGTCACCATGGTTCATCAACCATATGCCAATGTCATCTCTAGGCGGGATGCATCCTCATAAGTACCACTTGTATCCTTTATCTTCTTTCATCGACAGCAAAGTCCAACCATCAATGTATACAATAATTGTTGGATTTGCAACATACCCATCTCCTAGGGTTTCTCTAAATCTATTGAATAGCTAAATGACATCTTAGAGTTCATATCATATTATGAATAATTTTGAATCATACTAGGGCTTTTCATATCAAGATCACTCCTAGGGTTTCTCCCAAAACCTAGCTTCTAAAGGCTTCCTAGGGTTTCCTTCAAACCCTAGCATTCTTTTAGTTCCCTGCCATCTTCATCCCACTCAATCTACCATTTTTCATTCCATCATGCATGTCTTCACAGGGGTGACCTAAATGACTTTTCTTCAGCCTAGTTCTGATACCATGCTAATTTTTTAGGGCTAGGTTGTTCTTTGATAATTGCATTTACAAACTTTTCATCATTTACATATTGCATTCACCCCATAACATGGTAACGTCATTAGTAATTATGTAGAAAGAACAATAACATCAAGAATGCAGTGAAACAGTGAGGAACAACATAAGAAAAGCATACATAATAGACACCAAGAGTTAGATCAGAGACCAAGGCAAAACCCCACAAGGGGGAAAACCCATCCAGATTCTTCTTCTACTATATTCATCAATTGTTCAGCTAAGATATAAAGTACAATGAGAGTGAGGTACATCAATCACATTAGGCCTCCCACGGCCAACCCAAGTCAGTTCACAACTTTGATTGTGAATTGAACGATATAAGTCCAAGAGAGCAACTATTACATCATTTTCATATAAAATATCACATTTGTTGTACACCATGAGAACAATGTCATCAACTGTCATCATGTATCATTAGCAAGGTGACTATCATCATGTTACATAAGTGAGATCACCGTCACAAGTCATTCATCAAAGTTATTGCCAAGTCATTTATCTGTCAAGTCATTCATTGTCATATACAGCCATGTTAAAGGTATTCCCATATCAAAGGTTACAGCCACTACTGTCGTCATATCGTCATCACATAAGCATGATCATTGTCATCATCTCATTATTATCATAATAACAATGTCACTATCTAATAGTTATACAAATTATTGTCTCATTGTTACGCAGTCGTATAGGTCAGTATAATGTCAAGGTCACAAAGCTTACTGTCATAGTCTCCGAAACATTGAATTATACCTATTACTGTCTCGTGAATTATTGTCTCACTGTCCACAATGGCACTGAAGTTTACTCTGTCAACATAAGCATAATTTGCTATATATATATATGGTGCACTGTCTCATGGGATTATTCACCAATCATAGCCATACAGATCTCATAGTCAACATATATCATAACCAAGGAGTACTTAATGCAAGTAACCATAAATCAAGATTTAGAATATGAGCGAGTCATTATACATGCCTTTGTATAGAATAAAGATGTCGCCACAAAGATAAAGTACAAAATAATTAGAGTCATAATGAACCACTAAGAAATATGGATCGTGGAGTATGAATCATCGTTAAAGCAAACCATATATAAGAGATGTGAGCCAACAAAGAGCCACAGTCACAGAGAAAGTGTTTGGACCACAGGAATAGATATCTGAGCCACCGAATGAAGCGAGCAACCTCAGAATTATGACAACGAACCAACCTTATACATAATGTAAACCAAAGAGGAATCATATTCAAGCTTGTAATGCAAGTCATAGAGAAACAACATGTGGCTTGTAAAGTGAGTCATTGTTGAGCCTATAATGCAAGTCATCTTTGCGTACTGTACATGCCATCATAAGATCCCAAATACGAGTCACAGATTTCATGTATCGAGCTATTTCAAGTCATACGGATAGATGTGATGCCACAAGGTATATCAAGTAACAAGAAAATCAATTGTTGAATAGATGTGATGCCACAGGGTTATATCAAGCCACAAGAAAACAATTGTTGGAGAGATGTGATGCCACATGGCTTAAGAATGTGAGTTGCTCTAGAAACAATAATGCGAACCTTAGAGATTATTACGAGCCTCAGATATGCCACAAAGAGATTCGAACTGTATGTGCCCAGATGGAGGAAGCTATATACCAATCTATAGATGTTCATGTGTATGAAAGGACACGACTCTTAGGGTAGGCCAACTTGAGTCTTTTGGAGGAAAAATACGAAATTCAAATTTCCCTTTTAAATATATATTTCTTTAATAAATGTTTGCCCAAATAATATTTATTTCTTTTGATTAAATTCTCTTTGGGATTGTTGGCTTCCTTTGGGGCAGTAGGGTTTACTTCCACAGAAATTCATCCCGAAGCTGCCTAAATTTCAACACTGTAGGGGCCTTTTCTTGACTTGTTCTGCAATATCTACAGCAACTTAGACTGTTACCTTAGATCATTTCATTCCTAGCTTGGGTACCTATTTTCAGGGTATATCATAGTAGAAGAGAAGGCGCTTTGGTGGGCTTCCTATTGGTTGAGATTCATATGCTTCCTATATTACCTAGGCATGAGTGGTTAACTTGGAAGGTGGAACATATGCTTACAAATGAGACTTCCATACCATGTGTGCCCATGATCTAGGAGTTGGAGATGATAATGAAGAAGTGGACCTAATAATAACACTAACCACAGTATCACAAGAGACATAGAAGCCTCACATGTGCAGAGCTTCAAGAAAAAGGTTAATGTGGACCCAAGTTAGAATCAACAATCATCAATGCACAAATCTTGAGGTGGAAGAGATGTTAGAGGCATATTCGAAGGTAGCACTTGGAAGGAGGGGTTAGTGTGGAAGCAGGCCCTTTGCACACACCTTAAAAAACATAAATAATTAATACCAAGGAGAAGCAACTAGCATGAGGATGTCAAACTAGACCTCAAAATAATATATTTTATAGAAAGACGGTTGAGAGCTTATTTTAACATTTTCCTTTACCTTCACCAAGTCACTCAAGGGCCTTTTGAGAAGCTATATAAGAGAAGATTCATTTGCATGAGGAACTTAGGTCGACAAAAAACCCCTCAAAGGCTAAGTTCATAGATAATCAAGTATTGAAGGGTTCATGGAAACGCTGAGTTTTTCATTTTTTTTTCTCAACTATAATGGAGACTGGATGTTATACATTGCTGCAAGTCACTTATGTTGATAAAGTGTTAAATTATGGTATGTTCTATGCATAGAGCAGTTTATTTATTTTTCTTCTTATTATCCATAGATTAGCAATCATATATACATTAAGTAAAGCGCAGATAGAACATTAAATGATCAACAGAAAACAAGCCAAGACAAGAGACACAAGATGTGGCGGCTAACCAGGGACAAACCCCAATGCGGGGAAAACCTTTGATCAAATCTTCTTTTATCTTCAATAGTTCGACAAAGAGAAATAGTACAAAATCTGAATTTTGTAATTTTATATCAGCAGCAGTAAACCCTAGATCAGCAAAGTCAAACTTGGTCAAACTAGTTGAAATTGACCTCTAAAATAATTGGTCAATTTCCGGTCAACTTGTTCTCGAACAGCCTGAAGAAACAAACCTTGAACAGCCCCAAAAGTTTAGTCAATTTGCAGATTTCTGAAGTCAACTTGCAGCCCTAAACTAGGGCAGTCAACACCGGTCAAACCAGAGGTCAGATCACCTCGATTTTCATGCAAAAAGTTGCAGCCTGCCTAAGAGAGGCAACCACACCCAATCCGCACTTCTGGATGGTCAACGCTGGTCAAAGAGATGACCTGCTATCCTAGTGTCCTTCTTTCTGCATCTTCCTTGCCCTAGGACATCTTCCTTTCAGCCACACGTGTAAGAGAGAGGCTCCTTTTATGCATAGGAGAGAGAGAGAGAGAGAAGATGAGTGAAATGAATTGTCCAAATGAGGAGGAGTCTCCTTGTATTTATATGCAAACGTTGAGTGTGAATAGACGTGACTGTTGGGCTTCTGAGCCTACATAAGTTTGTTGGCCGACCTTGACAATTTGTCCATAATCAAAATAAATTCATATCTCCATAAATATATATCAGAATCGGATGATCTTTAGATCAATCCTACACCTCTCGATGAGAGGAATCTAGGAAAAATATCAGAAGCCATAAATAAGGTGATCCACATGGAGTTGGCTCTAGTTGCCAATTTTAACACTCCCTCTCAATTAGGGAGAACTTCATCTGCAATTTGTCGGACCGTCGTTGCTATCCATCCATCAAATGCACTATCCTGTACAGCTTGACCCCACTCTGCTCTGCTTTGCTCTGCTCTGTTCTACTTTTGCTCGAACTGTGAAGAAGAAGAAATGATCGAGGATGTATCATACCATCCTCCAATGACCCGAGGCTAGTCTCAAAGTGTCAAACACTCTCACTGATTCCAGATCAATCCTAGCATAGGGAGTACGATAGATATAGCGATGCGTCCATCGATAGTACTACTATGGTCCCTATCCTCATTTCCCTGCTCACTGATCAGATGAGAGGTACTTCCCATGAGTCCCAAACTGCATGGGTAGGATGCCTCGACAGAAGAACAAATCATCTTGTCCATAGGAGAACGAATCATCCTGTCCAGTGGATGCCACGGAGAACTAATCATCCTGGCTTACAGGAGAACTAATCAAACTGCTCCACAGTCGCCACGGAGAACGAATCATCCTAGCCCACAGGAGAACTAATCATCCTGTTCCACAGTCGCCACGGGGTGTCACAAGGGAAGGTTGAACCTTTACCCTGTACCTAGTGCACCAACAGGGGATGGTGAGTCGCCCTATGATCACATGTTGCTCCAAGAAGTACCCCGTGCCCCCCTGGAGCTCCCAGAGCTCAATATATCATGCTCAACCCTCATAAGAGGGTCTCTGAACGACACCAAGTCGTTCTCAGAAAGTCAGGAATTTGACCTTTCCTAGGGGCTTTGTCAAAATGTCAACATGTTGGAGCCTTATTGATCCTCGCTGCACCATATCTTGAATATAGTGGTACTTGATTTCGATATGCTTAAAGCGATCATGAAATACGGGATTCTCTAATAAACGGATCCCGCTAAGGTTGTCACACAGGATCACGGTGGTATCGAATGTAAATCCAAACAGCTCACCGAAGAGCTTTCCCAAAAACACTGCCTCACAGGAGGCCATACTAGCAGCAATGTACTCTGCCTCGGCGGTGCTCAAAGCCACCGACTTCTGCTTCCTGCTCATCCAGGATATTGAGGTAGATCCCAAAGAAAAACAGCACCTGGAAGTGCTCTTTCTGTCGACCACAATGCCTTCCCAATCAGCATCAGTATACCCAAGTAGTCTCACATCTCCAGCAATGTATCTCAACCCATGAGTGATTATGCCACAAAGATATCTTAATAGATTCTTGGCACCAATCCAATGTGAGTGGTGAGGCTCCACCATATGTTGACTCAATGTGCTGACTGCAAAGCATATATCCAGACGGGAGTTCACCAAGAACATTAATGCTCTGACCAGTTGACTTGACTCAATGTGTTGACTGCAAAGCATATATCCAGACGAGAGTTCACCAAGAACATTAATGCTCTGACCAGTTGACGATACTCAGTAGCATTTCGTAAAACAGGTCCTTGCCGAATCTCTCCAATATCTTCACCACATATTTTCCTTGAAATAGGAAAATCTCCCCTGGTTTCTGCCAGACTTCCAGTCCTATGAAATAGTGCATAAGTCCTAGGTCTTTCATCTTGAACTCAGAAGTGAGCTCCCTCTTACATTCGTGAATGAGAGGGTTTGCACCTGTTAGAAAGAGGTCGTCAACATATAGCACTAGTATGAGAGGCTTGTCATTTATAACCTTAAAGGTTAGGGTCGGCTTCACTCCTAGTGAATCCCAGCTTCATCAAGTAGCTATCGATCCTCTCATACCATGCTCGGGGTGCTTGCTTTAGCCCATAGAGGGCCTTCTTCGACCTGCACACATGAGATTCTCGATCATAAATCTCAAATCCTTCGGGTTGCTCCACATAGACTTCCTCTTTGATCGAACCATGTAAGAATGCAGTCTTGACATCCATCTGATGTAGGTTCCATGCTTACGAAGCAACAAGGGCTATGATCGAGCGGATGGTGGTATATCGAGCAACAGGTGCAAATATCTCGTCATAGTCTA
>APFE030857101.1:733-26820 GCA_000404065.3 Pinus taeda
CGGATCCTTGCCATCAAACTTCCTCATCTTGCTTTTTCTTGATTTTAGGAGCTCACTCTTGAAATGCCTGTAACTGTGTAATTTCAGATCTTTAAGCTCTGAAACTATGACCTCTAGTAGTCCTCTGTGTCCTATTTCCAATTCCACCAGTCTGACCCCAATTGGATTCTCCAATGAGGAGTTATGCCAAATCTCCCACGGTGACCTGATTATAGACTAGTTCAGTAGAGCGAACTTGTATGAAGTGCCACGTGTCACTGTTTCAACCTTTGACTCTAAAAAATATATCAATGAAAACTAAAGTCCGTCCTCTTTCTGTACCTTCTTACGAAATTTCAATCCGATGCTCAGAAAGAAAGTTATGACGATTTTTCCCAGGTCACCTGTTTTGAGTGTAGTTTAGGAGTCTGCAAAAGGCCAACTTCCTCAGATCATATCTCCGAAACTATCAAGCGAACAGCTCTGAAATTCGGACCCAAAGTTCAGCGTCAATTCTTCTCAAATGGGTTTTTTTTGCGACTTCTGAAACATCACAGAACAAAAGTTATAGCGAAAGTGCCACGATGACCTGTTTGGAGCAGCGAAACCCTAGAATCCAAAGCTCTGATACCAAATGTTATGAAACCAGCTCAAGAAAAGATATAAAAGATAGATCAACGACTTAGAATCCAGCCTCTTCGAGGGGCAACCTCCTTTACATTACATAAATGAACAATTCTTGGATGATTCAAATGACAAAACCTCCTTTCTATATATAGGAGTCTAAGGAGTCACAATATAATCCAGCCAACCTAACAATAATAATATAAAGCCACAAAAATAACAATAAAGGGATTCTATAGGGCACAGTAATAACAATATGGGGACAATAGGGGTACAACAATATTAATAAGGGGTACAACTACAATAGTAATGGGGTAATCACTAGTATTATAGGGACCCAACATTGGCCCCCAAGGAGTTGATGTAGCGGTAGCACAGGCCTTAGTGGGAGATCGAATTCGTATTAAGGAAATCGAGTTTCAGAAGTTGAGAACTAAGATGTGAGACCAGGAGGAAAAAATTCAGAATTTCCAACCAGTAGATGGTTAGAAGGAGGAGCAGTGTGATTCCAAGCAGGGGTGACTTAGAGACCGTGTGAGGCTTATGCAATTTTGCATAGAGGCCATGCAGAGGGGATGCATAGGCTCCATTCTAGCATGACCAGACTCAGATTATTCCAGTGACAAGGTGAGAGCATCTCACTATTTGTTTTGTCCAGTTTCTCTCTGTGTCAAATTGCTAGTTGAGCATCCAAGGAATTGTACTCAGACTTACTACTGCATAATAATAAAACCCTAAGATCTAATGCACCAGTTTTCCCACATTGGGTTTTTACGGGGACATCTATCCAAAAATAACGGTGTCATTGTATTGTATTTTGTTTCTTGCTCAGTTTCTTGTTTTTGTATTATATTAAATTAAGTGAAGGTTGCAGTGTATGTATTTCGATATTTTCCGTAGGAAACTACAAGTAATTTGTTTAAAGGAATCTAACAAATAGGATAAATATCATCAGTTGTTGAAGTAGGGATTCTAGTTTAGGAATTTTCACATGGTATTAGAGGAGTGCAGACGAAGCAAGGAGAACAGTGCCAAATAACCCAGTGTTGAGCAGAGAAGGAGGTCGAATAATTGTAGGAGGCAGCAGTTCGAATCCCCAGAGGATTTTGTGCAATCAAAGCCAGAAGAGTTGAATTTTCGAGGAAAGTTTCTCTCTAAGTGAGTTGACATAGAGGAATGGCTTCTAGATTGAAATTTTGACATGACAGAGGGAGAAGCGCAACAGAATCAACGTGAGGAAGAATTGGTGGGAAGCAGTTTTTCAGCAGGCAGATTGTTGGGCTAAAAGACGTTAGAAGAGAAAGGAGGAGCATAATGAGGGAATTTTTCCTTAGTAGAGTTCCTGCCAAGAAGTATGTTTTCTTATTGCCTGGGAAGCAACAGCTAGAAAAAGAGAGGAGCAGTTCGACATTTTCGTGGCACAGATGGGAGTCAGTGGACTAAGAGATCAGGACAGGTTGGATGGTGCACCCAACTATGCTATCTGGAAGGAAAGGATGTCATGCCTTCTGAATGAACATTTTCTCAAGGTCTACATCGAAAACATGGTGGTTGAGCCCAACGATCCATATCAGCTTAAGAAGTACAAGGGAGAAATAGTGAAGGCCAAGAGGATGATCCTTGAGGAGTAAAGGATCATGTATTTTATCACATCGCTAATAGAGGTACTACTAAGGAGATGTGGGATGCCTTGGAAATGTTGTATCAAGGATCTTCTGAGCAGTGGAAGATGTACTTAGAGAAGAAATTGAGATCTACACAGATGCAGAAGCAGAAGCGCATAGATCTATTCCTCACGAAGCTTCAGGAGACCCAGGACAAGTTAGCAGTTGTAAGGTCTACACCTCAAGGGTCCAAGATGGTCATACTGGCCCTAAACTCAGTCTCATAAGAGTGGCAAGTCTTTGTCTAAAGCATCCTAGGCAAGGAAAATTTTCTAGACTAGGATAGTATGTGGTCTATAGGAATTTATAGGGTAAGTTCCTCAGACATAACACCAATGGACACCGCTCACAAATAGATCACAGATCAATACACTAGTATTCTTGACATGGCTAAAACCCTCAAAGAGGGAAACAGTCCACAGCCTGAGCCAATGTGGCCACTTCAGGCAATTTATTAATAAAAGAATGAAAATTTACATAAACTTCTCTCATGAATGATTACCCTACAAATGACCCTCCATGCTCTTTAAATAGATATCATGGACCGATCGGGTGTTAATCCACAGATCAAGTGTCGGTAATACCAATGAGAGAATGAACCGTCGGATCACTTCATGTATAGAACATATCATGACTGTCGGATTGTAAGTTAGAAAGGTACATAGTAAAGAAATACACTTTACCTAACTCTACACTAGACCAAGTTATGCTTAACTATTTCCTATGTGTTAGAATATCATAACATCCCCCCTTAAGAACAAATTGGGATAGGATTGAAGGATGTACAAATATGACACAATAGGAGAAGGAAGGAGGCATTAGAGCCTATCCTCCCTTAGCGAGAACTTCCTAAACTCCAACCATAAATCGAAGTTTAGTAAACTTCACCTCGTGAGAGCCTTTGTAAAGATGTCTGCAACTTGATAATCTGATGAACAATATTGCACTTCAAGAACATGGTCATGAATGAGCTTTCTAATGAAGTGCATGTGCAATTCAATGTGTTGGCTACGTTGATGTTGGACTAGATCTTTGCATAGTTGAATGGCACTTTTATTATCACACCAAAGTGTAGTCGGATGCTGCTGCTGAAAGCCAAACTCTGATAGGATCTGACGAAGCCACAGGGCTCCCTTACTAGCTTCTATGGCACCACGATACTCTGCTTCTACTGAAGAAAGAGAAATGGGACTTTGTTTCTTGCAAGCCCATGTAATAGGTCCTGAACCAAGAGTAAACATATAACCTGCAATAGAATTCTGATCATCAAGGTCACCAATCCAATCGGAATTAGTGAAACCAACCAATAGAGGAGATGATTCTGCATTGTAATGAATCCCAAACTGAAGTGTACCTTGAACATAACGAAGTATTCTTTTAGCTGCTTTCCAATGACTTTCATGTGGGTTTTGCATAAACCAAGAAACAAGGCCAACAGCAAAGGAAAGGTCAGAGCGAGTATGAGTCAGATACAAAATTTTTCCTACAAGTTGACGGTATAAGGTAGCAACAACTTCAAGGGAAGTACAAGTGACTGAAGTTTTGGCTCCAGACTGAAAGGGAGAAGGGGCTGGTTTACAATCTTCCATGTGAAAATGGCATAGAAGATAACAGGCATACTTGGACTGGGAAAGGGAAATACCTTCCTTGGATTGCAAGACTTCAAGACCAAGAAAATAATGCAAGTGTCCTAAGTCTGTCATTTCAAACTTCTTTTTAAGGCTGGACTTCACACGGTTTATAAGGTTGGGATCACTACCAGTAAGGATAAGATCATCAACATAAAGAACAAGAATGATAAGAGACTTTCCCACTTTCTTGGTGTAGACAATATTGTCAGAATGACACCTAGAAAAGCCGGTTCTAAAAGAAAACTATCCATTTTGGCATACCAAGCCCGAGGGGCTTACTTGAGACCATAAAGGGATTTCTTAAGCCGACATACAAGGCTAGAGTCTATTTGTATAAATCCAGTAGGTTATTCCATATAGATTTATTCATGCAAGTCCCCATGCAAGAAGGCAGATTTAACATCCATCTGATGGACTTCCCATTTGAAAGAGGCAGCAAGGGAAAGAACAAGGCGGATAGAGTTCATTTTGGAAATAGGGGAGAAGGTTTCATTATAGTCAATGCCTTCAACTTGTGAAAAACCCTTAGCAACAAGACGATCTTTATGTTTATCAACTTTTCCATCTGGTCCATACTTGGTTCTTTAAACCCATTTGCATCTAACAAGTTTTCTTCCCTTTGGAAGAGGAACAAGATCCCATGTATCATTTTCCAATAATGAACGATATTTTTCATTCATAACTGCATCCCAATCTAGATGGCCTGAAGCTTCTATAAAGGTATCGGGATCAAAATTGCTTGAAGCTTGATCCAGTAAAGAAGAGGCTCTATCAAACTAAGAACGTCTATGTTGTTGATCTGTAGGATCACCGGCAAGAGCACCTATTGCAGCCCAAGTAGCATGGACCCATTTTGGAAGCCAAGGAGATGAAGGAGGATCCTGAGAAGGTGGGGGACGATTGTCATCCTCGTTGTCATCATCTGAAGAATAAATATTTTCAGAAGTAGAAGGGATAGAGAGAGGTGGCACCTCTGCCGAACTAGGCTCGTAGGCCGATATATTTTCAACAAACTTTACATCTCTTCTAATGATAAAATTTTTGGACTTAAGTGGAATAATTCTATATCCTTTGACATCTTCAGAATATCCAACAAAAATAAAGTTTTCACTCTTAGGTTCTAAAGCTTTATGTTTCTCATCTAGAATATGGACCCATGCTTCACTTCCAAAAACACGAAAGTGACTTACATCTGGTTTAATTGAGATCCATGCTTCTTCTGGAGTGATATTCTTTAAAACCTTAGTAGGAGTGCAATTTACTATGTAATTTGCATATTTAATTGCTTCTACCCAAAAAGTAAGACTAAGCCCTTTAGATTGAGGCATACAATTAACCATTTCCTTTAAGGTGTGATTCTTCCTTTTAGCTACACCATTTTGTTGTGGAGTATATGGAATAATATGTTGCATTTGAATTCCATTCTCAGTGCAAAATTTTATGAATTTGTTGTTAACATATTCAACAAAGACCTTAAAGGCCAAGAACATGTTAAATAATTCACTCTTGATTTTAAGAAGTATACCCAAATCATCAATGAAAGTTAAGAGATAATTGTAGGCAGAGAATGAAACAACTGGAAGTGGACCACATAAATCACTATACACAAGTTGTAAAGGGGTTGAGGCGTGCCGAGAGGCACGTTTTTCAAAACTATCCTGATGATGTTTTCCAAGTACACATCCGGAACAAACACCATCTCTACAAGATACCATTGGAAGACCTATCACCATATTTGCTTTACATAGATTCTAAAGGGAGCGATAGTTTAAGTGACCAAATCGCTCATGCCAAAGTTTGCTCTCTTCATCATTATGAGTAACAAATACCAAGGGAATATTTGATGACCCAAAGTTGTTAAACTTATACAACCTTGTACAATCATCAGCAATGTGAGTAGCCAAAATCTATCTAGGATCTCTTAAGTCCTTCATTACAACATCGTGAGGTGAAAATTCAACGATTTTACCTTCTCCTAAATGAGTTATCTGATATATAGATAGAAGGTTGCAGGATAAGGTTGGAACACATAATACATCATTAAATTGACCAATGTCTAGATGAACAGTTCCAGTCCCCACAACACTAAGAGATCTATCATCACCAACATATATATTTTTGGTGTTACAATCATTTAAAGAAGAAAACATGGATTTGTTTTTGGCCATGTGATAAGAAGCTCCAAAATCAATGAGCCACTCATGAGAATGAGAAGAAGAAGATACATTTAGTGCATAACCAGACTGAGATGCTTGACAACCACATACAAAAAGTGTTATTCCTGAAGTTGAAGTTGAAGAGTGCTCCAAATGGATGTTATGATTCTTCATTGTTGCTTCCAAGGCTTCCATCTTCTTAAAGCATTTGAATTCTAAGTGGCCATCTTGATTACAAAAGTGGTAATGTCTATCAGTATTCTTCCCTTTGTTTTTATTTGCCTTATCATTTCGTTGAAATGATTTTTCATTTTGAGAGTAAAATTGCTTAGGACCCTTGTTTGGTTTAGGCCCATTCCTTTTAGGATACTGCTTCTTAGGATTCTTTGAATTTGGTTGCTGCTAGGCGATTAAGGCTTTCTTAGAAGAGTTTCCAAGATTAAGAAGACCAAGATATAAGAGCTTTTCTTGTTCTCTTATTAAATAATCATAAAAGGCATCAAAAGAGGGGGACTTCTAATCTTTTCCTTGAGAAATAAAGGCTTCTCTAATAGAATGGAAGGTGGAAACAAACACAGAGTAGGCTGGTCCCAACTTAGTAAGAATAGAATAGATAAGGCTACCATCTTCTTTCTTAACCTTAACACCTTCCAAGAGAAGTCTAAGGGTCTTGTACTTGGACAAAAAATCTTCAATGGAAGAAAATTATTGGGGTCCAATATAAGAAACTCATTTTCAAGTTGATGGGCTCTAATTTCATTTTTAATTCCAAAAACTTTAGTGAGTTGTTTCATTGTTTCATTAGGAGTATCAAGTTCTACGATATGGAATCTAAGGTCTGGAGAAATAGACATCCCTATCAACCCAAGTGCTTGATCTTGCCTATTTTCCTATTTGGCTGCCTTATCTTCATCTTGAGGTTTGGTTTCTTGGCCTGAGGTTATTCTGTAAATACCTTTACTTCTAAGTAAATCCACGATGTAGGACCACCATTGGAAGTAGTTGGAATTGTCAAGAATAACTTGGCATGGACTTTCCATTTGACAGAAATTGAAGTTGTAGATGATGAAACTAAGTGTTCCAATAAAAAGATCTTGAAAAATTAGGCTGATTCAAAAAAAACAGCTCTGAAAACAGCTTCTGGGTGAAGAAGTTATGGCTTTTTGAAGAAAAGTTGTTGAAGATGCCGACGAAGTGCGTGAATGTGCATAAATGAATGATAATGTTATATTTTAAAAAATACCACCCCCCCTCTCCGCTTCCAAACTTAATCTAATTAGCTCACTTTAAAATAATTATTAAAAATATATATATATATATATATATTATGTGACTCACTTTTATAAATAAGTGAAAGTCACTTTTACAATGGTACTTTATGAGCTACCCACTAAATTGTAACTTAAATAAAAGATAAAGAGACTTTAGAATTATAAGTGACTCATTTTTTATAATGGGTGAGAAGACTTTTACATAAACTAACTTTAAAACATAAGTTACATGTGCTTTTTTAAAAAGTAACTCAACAAAAAGAAAGACTTGAACTCAAGACCTTTATTCTCATAAAGTAACTTTGAACCAAGTGAGCTAGTTTAAAAGGTTAGTAATTTTTGGAAAAGAGGAAGGGAGGTTTTCTTTTTTTTAGTCTTTGAATCTTTCGGATGCGTGCTTGCTTCAAAAAGCTCTTTTTTCCTACAAACAAAAACCACAAAACCCAACACGAACATACAAAAAACAAACTTTGCGGCTTGTTTCTGATTTTTCGAGATTACACTAAGGCGTGGCAGAAAAGAGCATATGCATGAGAAAAATCCTTCTTTTTTGTTTCTGATTTGCTCGGATCACACAGAGTCGCGGGGAAAATAGCATACATAAAAATGAAAGGTATAGATCTTGTAATAAAAAACAGAGAGCTAAATAAACCGAAATAAACAGAGAGATGAATAGCTAGAACTGCAAATAAAGATTGTACACCTCCAGATCTTAAAAATGACATAGCTAGGGCTACTAGAAACCTTTTCACTTGAAACGAAAGGGGTTCCTCACTGGAACAGATGCTCCTAACACAATACAGTAGTTCTCTCAACTCGAAAGCAGTCAGAAACAATATATGTTGGAAACGACAGTCGAATGCAGTTGTACCGGCTTCAGATTTGAATCACCAACGAATGCGGCCCTCAAATAGTTTTGATACCATGTAAGAATTTATAAGGTAAGTTCCTCAGATAGAACACCGAAGGACACCACTCACAAACAGATCACAGATCAATACACTAGTATTCTTGACGTGGTTAAAACCCTCAAAGAGGGAAATAGTCCACGGTCTGAGCCAATGCAATCACTTCAGGCAATTTATTAATAAAAGAATGAAAATTTACATAAGCTCCTCTCATGAACGGTTACCCTACAATGACCCTCCATGCTCTTTAAATAAAGATCATGGACTAATCGAGTGTTAAGCCACGGATCAAGTGTCGGTAATACCGAGGATAGAATGAACCATCGGATCACTTAATGTCTAGAACATATCGTGATCATCAAATTGTAGGTTACAAAAGTACATAGTAAAGAAACACACTTTACCTAACTCTACACTAGACCAAGTCATACTTAACTATTTCTTATGTGTCGGAATATCCTAACATGGGCAGCTCTCAAGCAAGAAAAGTTGAGGAGAGATCTAGTCAAGTGTAAGCTTGGCGAAAGCAGCAGCAGTGGGTCAAAGCCCAAGGAGGAGGAAGAGAATGTAGCCCTTGCATCCAAGGGATAGCAAGAGTAGCGGAAGAGGACAGCTCGAAGATCAAATTCTTCAGGTGTGGGGAAGTGGGTCACGACGCAACAAAGTGTCCTCTCGGGAAGAAGGACAAAGATGAGAAGCATGATCCCAAGGTTGCACCCATGAAGATTAAGGAGGAGGATTTTTCCATGACAATTGAGATACCTCCAAGATGGAGGTGGTATGATTTAGAACAATAACACATTGGAACAAAGATAAATCCACTTGAATGATATCTTGAAACTTTCCAACGTAACCTAATGTCCCGTACATTAGGTTTTTATCATGGTGGCTAGCACGACTAGATTGGTCGAACTCCACTTCCACTCCATTTTCTTGTGTCTTACATCCATCATCGGCACCCTCCGTGTGAAAATGATGTCCATAAGCCCACATAGATGGAAACAAATTCACCTATAAAAAAGTGAAAAAATCACAGTGCCATGTGTCTAATAACCTAAACATAATTAAAACTAAATATATATATATATATATGGGTGTTACAATTCAAAGGTGTGGTATGAAGTTAAAACTATATAGAAAGAGAATATATTTATCAATTTGTTGCACCCAAACTCTATTTTTAATGCATCCCCTTTAGCATACAGGTAACGCCCAGATGCACTATATTTCTCGCTAACTTGATCAACAACCCAACTGTTAGGGCATGTCATTGGCATATTTTGTTTTAAATGATCAGGATAAGGCAAGCTTCTACCATTCAACTATTTGAATTATTTCCTATCACTGCCCATTTTCTCCTCTTATCTTCATATAATGCGACCCACGGTTGTGTCGCTGCAATATTATAAAGAATGAATTTTTTTATGGCTTCAATTTTTGAATTCGATGATGATCAAATCAAACCAACATATATTTATTTAGTACGTATGAGATCAAAATATGCATTAATATGAAGTTCAATGTGAATAGTTATTGTGTAGTAATATGACAAATGATAAACTTGCACTTACTCTTTATCATGTGCCTCTTTCCATTCATTTCGAGAAGCTCCCCTTCTCTTTTGTTTTTATCCCCTTTTTTTATCCCAAATCACCGCACTTGGTGTGTTATCGATCTGCTTGATGTACTCACTGGCATAATAGAAAGACTCATATGATATATACCCCTCTGCCATATACCCCTCGGAATTTTCCCTTTGTTGAACAAAATCTTTCAATTTCTTCATGTACCTCTCTAAGAAGAACATCCAACGATAAGAAATGACCCCAACTAATTCAACATGATCTACTAGGTGAATTGGAAGATGAACCTACTAGTCCATGAAACTCGTTGGCAGCTCCTTCTCAAACATACAAACAATCTTAGTTATCTCTTGACGCCACTGTGGAATTCTAGCCATATGAATCTCCTTTGATGTGATCCAACGTACAAATGCAGATAATTTAGATATGGCACGTCATAAGTCTTGGGGGAAGTAATGGTTCACATATCCACGCACGAGCAAAGGACAATGACACTACACAATAGATAGTACATTATACAAAAATTAATTATAAAATGTCCCATTACATAAAAATAGAAAAAAATAATAAAATCATGTTTTTGACATATGTACTCTTAGAAGGTTCAAATGGTCATGCAATTTAAACCCCGAGAAATGACCTTCCATAGTGAAGCAAAACTGTAGTGAAAACCCATATAAATAAGGCTCCCTCACACTCATTATAACTTCCTTTGCCAAATAAATATCATCTTTCTTTAAAATCCATGGGACATCACCTTCTTTGAAAGACCAAGAGGGACTAGCCTCTCCTCTAGTTTCTTATCTTAGCCAATGTTTATTTTTATTTTTTGAAGAAATATGATCTCTCCTAATAGCTAATATGTTACTTTCTCTCAATGACATGTGCCTCCATAAATAAGATGAAACATTATTAAATATATGCATGGGATCTAGTAAGTGGGTAATCTTAAGATGCTCCCAATATGGGAGCTCGTAAAAGACATATTTCATTTTCATCCTAATGGGCAATTTCTCAACGTAGGTGTTGAAAAATTCTAGATTGTCAAACATATGATCCTCGATTGAATGTAACATTTTATCTACAAACTCCTTCTCCTTATCTCTCTCATATTCTATAAGCCATTCAGTTGGTGTCATTATTGCAAGCCTTTGGGTTCTCTCTAGTTTATCATTGAAACCGGATGTTACTCTTCTGTAAGGGTGTTCTTCTGGGAAGAATACCCTAGAGCATTCATACACTGACTTTCGTAGGTGGCCGTACCACCTAGCCTTCACAGAAGGTCCACAACATTTACATCCATGATACCCTTTTGTTACAAGACCTGAGAAATTATTGTATGTGGGCCGAAACGTTAGTGACCATGAATATTTGAACAATTCCAGCAAATTAAATTAATATGTGAAACAATATTGTTACTAAACAAATCAATAAGAATTTAATTTACCAGATAAAACTCCTACGTCTGGATAATCACATATGGTGTATGCACATATGCCATACAATGTAAAAATACTCTTTGTTGTCATGGGCCTTGATATATCATACACACGTACCCATTCCCATAATTCCTTCAATTCATCTATGGTACCCATTCCCATAATTCTTTCAATTCATCTATGATGGTTGTAAGTAGACATCCATATTCTCCAGTTGTCTTCTACTATGGACTATGAGAGCCAACATAAGATGTTCATTCTTCATGGAAAACCATGGGGGGTTATTGTTATTGATCACTACTACAATCCAAATAAAATAGTTGGTGTTTTGGAGGTAATATGGATTGGTGACATCCATGGCTATGCTGAGTTATAGACTTTGTACTTCATCCTTGAATTTGTTTGGCCATGTATCCTCTATATGCTTCATGGTTATTGAATTTGTTGGGATTCACATAACTCCTTACTCACTTCTGTGTGAGGCATGGCATCCTTGCAACATAGCTAATTCTTTGCAGTAAAAGAGTCTTTGAATCCTTTGGATTATAAGCATGTGCCTCAATATCTCATGAGGAGGACAATGTGATTTACCCTTTTTTTTAAATTATGGTACCTGTCATGCCCACATTTTGGACATATCTCTTTGTCTGTGTATTCTCCTCTATATAGAATACAATCATTTCAACATGCATGATATGATATGTAGTCAACACCAAACATTTTCAACAACTAATTTTCCTCTTCGCAACTACCTAGAAAGATATTATCACTTGGAAGAACCTTATCTTTGAATATTTTTGCAGTTGGTGGGGAATGCAATTGTACAATTTCAATATTTAACATTCATAAAATCGACCATTTTGAAATTTGATTGTGTGACAAAATATAAAGAACTTGATCGATCATGCAAGTCGATTACGTCAATATTATCAGGAAACTTGCATTTGACATGCCAAACTTTTCTTTCATGTTGTACAGAAACATCATTGTCCCCAGCTTAGTAGACTTTGACTTGCCGCTAGGTCCAAAGAGAGGGGTGGTGGAAGCGGATTTCAGGCTTTCTAATAAGGTATCAGTGATATGAGCATCATCCCCTAGCTCATCGTTCTGTAATGAATCTAACAACATTGTCTCCATAATAGTCATATCTCGTAAGTAATCATCCACACCAACCTCCATTTGATTTCGTCCATTTCCAACTTGTGATGAAGGACTACCATTGTTGTAGTCATTCCTAATTGGTGAATCTAGATGTAGTGGGAATTGAATAGGTGGTTGATTCAAAAATTATTTGTATGCTTCCTCTTCGATTCTTTTTCTTAATGCAACCTTCTCTCGAGTTTACATTGTAGTGGGGTGCTCTAGAAGATGGTAGGCAGGTCGCTCATCATCACTAGAATCCTAATTTCAAAAAAATATTGAACGTCATTAGTACATTATCAATGATATTAGTAAGCATGTCATTGCAATTGGCTTGTTGAAATTACATTATACCAAAGAATTATTACCATCGTTGATCCAAGATTGTGGCTGGAAGATGTCATGTTCCAATTGGCAGGGTGAAGAGGTTGTCCATTTTCATCTACCAACTCCTTGCGATATGTTTTCCATGATAAGAGCTTCTGATGTTTTTGAAAATATGGAGTAATATTTTATGCATCTAAACTCAATTATGAATCAGGTTCCTGCAAGTCTAGATACATTTTTATTCAAATTGACATGGCTTCCAATTAGATAATCTAAATATAAAAAAAATCTGAACTTACAAGAGATGGAAAGGGAGAACTCCATGAAGGACTTTGATCATTAATATGGAACAAGCTAGAATTTAAAAAATTGGCCATTTGATATTATTGAGATTTTGTCCCTGCATTTGAGAAAAATCAGAAATAAAAATTTGTATGTATATCCAAAATTAATCTCGACAACCATATAACAATAATCTGAATTTCACTATAGTTTTCAAACCATTTTTCAAGAATAAGGTGACTTTGATTGAAAAATGTATACTATGAGCTATTGTATTTCACGTGGAAGCATTCTAAAGGATAATTTGAGATTAATATTCCATTTTATGTGAAATTAAAATTTCAGATAGCTTTTAAACCAAATCGGTTTGCTTATACAAACAAAGCACACTAGTGCGTTTAAAGAATTAACATCACCGGGGCATTCAAATAATACTCACATCGGTTTCTGGCATTTCAAAAATATATGTTATCAATCAGTGCTCTTCTACGCACCTATTTCCTAATTTTAAAAAATAAAAATGAATTCAACCAACTCGATGCTCTTATAACCATTAGAGCGGTGCTCTTATAACCATTAGAGCATCGATGCTTTTAAATAGAGACCGCACCATTGTGTTAAAAAAAGTAATCACATGGTTTCGGGATTTCAAAAATTAAAAAAAAAAAATGTATCATGTCTCTGCGTTAAAAAAATTTGGCACCCTAGGAATGTCGGTGCGCTTTTTTTATAAACACAGAGGTGCGCTTGACTCTCGAACTCGCTGATAAAAGAAAAACACGATTTTTTTTCTTTTTTAAAATTCAAAAACAAGTGGCAATTGATTCTTTGAAATCTAATGTCATAAAATATTTTAAATAGTAAAAATTTATTCACCATTTCATTATTTTACCCAAAATTTCAAATGAGTGATTTGCAAGAGAGACATACTAGGAGCACTGTGCACTAGCAGAATACTTGCAGAATACTTTGGAGCAGCATAATTATCTAGAAGATAAGAAGCTAAAGGGTATGGTGATTTAATCAAAAACCTACATGGTAAAAATTTTAAATTTTATTGTTTAGTTTACTAATAAACTTTTTACAATTTATGTTAGGGTTTATTTAAAAGAGAGATTATTTGCAAGAGAGACATAATGAGAGCAATGTGGAGTTGCAAAATATTTTGGATCCACCGAAAGATCATACATTGAAAGGTATGGTGATTCACCCAAAATACTAAATAGAAAAAATCTTAAAATTTTACTCTTAAAATATTTTAACAATTTCTATTGAATTTGTTCACAATTCTAGAAAATAATAATAATAATAATTAATTAATTAAAAACCCTGTATAATAAAAAATTTACTATAGATTTTACTAGTAAACTTTTTTACGATTTACTTTCCTATTTAAACTTAATTAAAATTCAGACAAAAAACAAAAAAAATTCAATACTTACCTTAAACCCTTGCTTCCTCCTGCAAAATTTCACCTTAGTGTTTAACTTCCTCTACCACTTCACAATTAGGGTTTTTCAATTTAGGGGTTTTAGATTTAATGGATTTGTGTATTTACTATATATATGGTGTTTGACATGTAAAGTAGGGGAATCAATTATTGAATTAGATCCAAACCTTCTTAGTCGTCTCCGTTTTATTTTTAAATGACTATATGTTTTGTGGTGCACCCTCTATAATATAACGCATAGGTGATCCCTGTGTAATACAATGCGCCGACATTTTAGAAAACTCTTTATTCTTCTTAATATGTTAATCGTTTCTCCCGGTGTAATATAACGGCATGCCTCTTCCAAATAACACCATTAAATCATTCTAGTGCATTTATCCTTACAAATCGCACTATAATAATTTAAAATTAATTTTCCATGATGGTGTTGAACAATTAAACTCCTGGTGCATTTAATGTTCTAAATGCATCGGTGTATTAATTTAGATAAACATACCAGTGTGTTTATTTAGATAAACGCACCGATGTGTTTACCTAAATAAACACTTCGGTTACTGGAGTTTTTTTTTGCTGAAAATTATTTTATTTATTTGTAAAGTATATTTAATGACTTCTATATTGAATGCTACATGTTTTATATTAATAATAAAAAAAAATATCTTTGAATGTCTCAAGTAACAAAAATTTTGATTGACACAATGATAGCACATAAAAAAAAAACAGAGAAGGCAACTTCTTTGTAAATTCTTTACAAAATTAATATGTTTGAGCTATATGTAAGTTTAACTAATATGTATTGGTTGGTGTGTGTCATGCAAAGCCACAAAATGAACAAAGTTGATAATATTATTTCTAATATAAGTGCAGAAGAGCATAAAATCCTAACAGAAAAATTGCAGAATGATGAATCATGGGAATGAAAAAGTACTAGTATTCAATATGAGATTTTTTTTTTGAATTTTCATTAATAATATACTTAAGAAAATTAGATAACATGTTTCAAACAATCTATTAATTCATATATGTTTAATGTTATACAGGGAGCAACAACGAAGGAAAATATCAATATCCTTCTAAGAAAAGAAAAATTAAAGAAAATGTACATGATGATGAATTGGTCCTTAGCTCATCTGGAGTGGTGTTGGAGGTTAATGAAAGGGGAATTTTTTTTTACAGAACTATGAGAGATCTAGTGGAACGAACTTATAGATATACTTCCCACTTACAATACAAAATTAATCCAATGATTCTAAGAACCAAATTATATCTACACTACAAGATGTGCTTCTAGAGCAATGGTCAATGAGACATGTCACACTTGCAATAGAAAAAACATACAACAACAAAAAATAATCATTCAAAAGGTAATATTCCTAATTGTATAAAATGATTTTCTAGAGTTATATGTATATATTACTACAAACGATTAATTTATTAATATCAATTTTGTTATATTTAGTTTTCATATATCATTATAAAAATATTTTATTACCTTTTTTCAGAAATTTATGAAAATCTCAAATGATCAATGCGTTGATATGTGAAACATGCCAATAGGAATGTCCAAAAAAATGTATAAGGAGATGGTCAAAGAAATGGACATAATTTCATCACAAGAGGAGTCATCTCAACAACAACGTGCTTCAAATGTATGTAATCATGATTGACTTTTTACATATAAAAAATAATTTAGCATTAAATATTAATTTTCATATTTTTTTGCAAAAAAGAAAACAAGATGGAACTCATTCAGCACATAAAACAAGACAAAGAAGAAAATGGTTGATTTCAAAGTTTGTGAGTAATTGTTAATATTTCCTTATAACAACTCAAGGTTTCATTTTTGTATATTTTAAGTTGTTTTAAAGCAACCATCCTTGAATGTCTTAAAATATGTGCTAACATACAAAGAAGAGCCATCAGAAGAATTGATTGACATTAGGTTAAATAAGGGTTGTGAGTATATGTTAGCATATCAAAATTAATTGTGGAATCTATAAGTATCTATGTTGTTTTACTTCTCTAAGTTTATAATTAATAGAACAAAAAAAACATTTTTATTAAATATATGAATTATAATGGGGTTTAAAACATGCAGGAAACAAAGTATGGAACTACGCCAGCAAAAGACTTGTTGCAACAAGGCATGATACTTGGTTTTGAAACCATTTGCACAGCATATGAGTCACTTCTTGTTATGGTACATTGCTATTCAATTTACATTGATGTATATTATTTATTTCTATTTTCATTATTCTCACCAATGTAGATACATTCATTACGCTTTATTTTTATCTTTCCAGATGGAACATGAGCAAGAAGAGGAAAGCTATTGATGCAATCAATAAAAAATTTGTCCATATAACCCAATTCATGGAAGTAGTTTGAGCCCTGACAACAATTCTAGTGAAGAATGATGATTTGTTTGACACCGTATTATTTCCATTCAATGCCTTGGTGCTTTAGTTATGTATGAATCCCTGTGCTTTTATGTATGTAGCACATTGGTGCTACTTGTTCCATTAAGTGCACCAGGAAAAAAAACGTATCTGCTAGAAACAGCCGCCTAGATTTTTTCAGTTGTGATAAAGTTTTGTTAAAACCTCCGCTAAAACCTATGTTATCCCAAATGGATGTTTTAGCATATGTTTTTTGACAATTTTTTCCAATTTTATAATACTAAAAACCTTCGTTATAAGGTCTTTTCCTTATAGTGATTCATCAATTTATAAACAATTTGTAAAGTTTCTTGAAAATGATTATATGAAGATGGAAAACCTTAAATTAGAATGATAGTCATTAAACTTTCTTTCACGTCTTTAAAACAATATTTTAAGAGTTCATGCCAAATATTTTTGAAATGAGAGATGTACTCCAAAACATCTCCCCTTTCAGTGACCTTTGATTGAGGAATCATCGATTGACATGTTCGTAATAGCCAAAAAATGTTTTGAAGACAGTGTTTTGAATTAATATCATTTTAATTGGTGAAAATTGAGTATCATTATATTGTTAAAACAAGTTCTACAGACAATCTTTTCCTTTCTTGGGGATTTTATTAATGAGAGAATAAAAATAGGGTTCAAAAAATTCTACGCACAACATTTTAATTAGGGTTCAACTTGTCCAAATTCGCCATTTCATGCTTATGAAGAGTTGGGAATTCATATGGAAATCATATTTCCATGAATTCTAGTGGCATTCATTACTCAAAGGGAGCGAGGGTATGAATCCATGAAAGTTTTGCATGTACTTCATTGTTGCTTTTCATTTTCCTTGAAAACCCTTTAAATAATTAAAGTGTGCCTCTAATACAATTTCCACGTGTTGAAGCAAACAATGGAAGCTAGAGAAGATCTGACTGAGGTATCATTTATGAAGGCTAAGCCTTCCTTAGGTTGAGGTTGAAAGGGCTTCTCAACTTTGATTTGTTGAAGCGCTTAAAGAGCACCGAGTTCTTTATTATCTTTCATTAGGGTTTTGAATTTGGGTTCCTTGTTATGAAACCTGCAATGTAGGACAATGGTTCGAGGTCATTAGAGGCTATGTTGGTGCCCTTCATAAGAATCTTGGATTTATCCCACTGTAAAACATTCACTAGGGTAGGTAAAACTATTGGTCATGCAATCAATCGCAAATTCAAATAATGGCATTGATATCAACAATAGAGGCAAACAACTAGATCGATTTTATGTTTTCTATTGTGGGAAGGTTTTGGCAGAGAACTATAGATTGATAGATATGGAGTGGTGTAGGAAGAAGTAGAGATGGTGGAGCTATTGGTGCGAAGTCCAGGGATTGTTATTTAAAAGTGTATCTTGAAAAAAATAAAATAATAAATATAAATATAGAAAAAGTTGACCCCAATTGATCCAGGAGGATCCTGTAGTTTCTCTAAGATCAAAGGTTTCAGTTGTTTCCATAAATAATGCCAAGAAGTAGAGCCCGTCATTCTTAATCTAGCAGTAACTTCAGTTTCTCATTTGGTCTCTAGATGAAGCAAAAATCATCTGTTGAAGTTTGTGGTGAACAGGTGAAAAGGGGCCTTGTTGACCATGTGGCGTTCATGCAGTTCGACATGTGGAAATGGTCTAGTCAATAGGTCAAAGTTCATCTCCAGTGCATATCTCCAGGGGAATGGTGAGATTTTGGGTTTTGGTTGGTTAAAGATTCATATTATAAGGCATGGGTACATTAATAAGTTTATGGCGCAGTTGCAAACCTATGGTTTCTAAACCATATGACATACCATATATGAAAATAACGGTGCACATTTTTTTAATGTTAAAACATGCCTAATGTTCAAACTATGTGTAAAAACCATGGTGGGCACAAGGGATAGATATGTTTTACAAACCATATAACTATATGGTGGGTGGGCGCAAATACTTATGTTATCAAATAATGGTGGCGGAATTTGTAATGAACCTATGGGGAATATGAAATATGGCGAAGTAAATCAAAACCTATGGAAAAAGGTTATAAACTATGGTGCAAAATTATAGCAAAGTATAAGCAGGTTCATACATGGCGGATCCCAGTCCAGCCACATGGAACAGAAATCCAGCCACACGGTGGTGAAGTTAATGGCCATGACCACTGGAGGATGTGAGTCAGCTTGCCAACAAATCACCGAAGATATGGTGTTAATCACCGAAACACAGAGGAATCCAGTCAGCATTGCCGCCAGGTATGCAGTTACTACAAGCACGAGTCATGTCGATAGTTGGGAACCGGCAGAGAATTTAGCGCGGAGGTGGAAGGTACTATGGCATAGTTGAATTTCCATGGAGAAGTGACTGTCAGAGTAGTTTCGCGACCTATCAAATACACTACCATGTTGGTAAATAGTCTTGCCACAGGTCCAATTGATATTTTCCATGAATTACTTTGGTTATATGTGGATAGAACTAAACAACGAAGCACGGAGTTTGAAAACCCCATGTATTAAATTATATGAAAATGTGTTAGTTTAATGCGCTTTCATTATATTATATTTATGATATAATATGCACCAAAAAAAAGGCTTGTATTAAAAGTTATATGGTTTTGTTAAATGTGATAACCTAAGGTGTAGTATGGTGTTGGAACATCATTGCACCGAGACTAGTTTGTTCACCTAACCAAAACCAATTGCCATGTATAGCCTGGGAGGTTCAACCCTAGAACCTTCCCGAGGTCTTATAAAACCTTAGCCATTGCACCAGTGCAGTTAGGAGGGAACAGTGAGTTTCAGAACAAGGTGTTGTATTTGACTGTTTTTCTTCATGTAAACATATCTTGGCCATCCTTGAGTCATTTTGAGAATGGAGTTATGCGTTGGAAAGCTAAGATAGAGGGAAAATTTTTTAAAGTAACCAATAATCCCTGCATGCACAGTTCAACTAGTGAAATTCCATGTAAATAACCTTTTTGAAGCATTCCTAATATAACAGATGCCCATTGGAAGTGGACTCGGACACTGTCCAGGAGGGACAAAATTCGTCAACAATGTTTATTGTGTTTGCATCTTTTATTGTTGTTGTTTATTCTTCATTTCAGTTCTCAAAGTTTGATGTTTAACGCATATTAACATCTTAATTTCCCTCTTCCATTCACACATATGCAACCTTATTTAATGTTGGTGAAAATGCACAAATAATCAATCTTGTAGATTTCAGATCACCAATAAAATCAAAATTTGCAAATGGAGTACTCCTGGACTCCCACATGAATTTAAAAAATTATGAGTAATCTGCTCTAGATTTTATACTACAAAAGTTCGAAGAAACTTGATCGCAAATATTACAAAAACCTTATGAAGAATGATGGCCTTTTAACTTCAAATGGAGGTCTTTTTTATGATGCATGGACCCGAAAGATTATGAAAGTAATCAAGGATTATTAGTTCACATTCTTCTTTCAATTGGCCATATCTACCATAAAAATGAGCTGGTTGGGTGACCTCATAGGCATGGTGTAAAAACCCTGGTTAAAAATCCATGTAAAAATATATAAGACCATGGTCATGGGACACGTATTCCAAGTTGAATGGTGGGTAAAACATCCTAGTGTGTTTTCATTCAGGTTATTACGGCTAAGGAAATTGGCAAAGGCAATGGAAAAATCTTTGAAAAGGCAAAGAGGCATTAATTGGCATTTTATTTATGAGAATGATGGAAATTACGAGAAAAGGAAGGTGAAAGGTCATAGGTTGCATGTGAGGAGGAAATTGAAGGAACATAATGGAAAATGAAGAAAATAGAGGCCTCATTAATAAAAATTATTCTGAGGATCAGTGGGTAAGCTTGATCAGTTTAGTTTTTGAGCTCTCTCTCTATTCTCTCTCTCTCTCTCTCTCTCTCTCTCTCTCTCTCATACTCTTGGATACTTAGATTTTTCTTGGAGCACTCTTGGAGAGTGTGGCATACTTGGATTTTGGAGCAAGAAGGCAAGGGAAGAGCAGGAAAGTGCAAGAGGACATCGAGATCATCAACTATAGTGGGTTTTTCTTGTAAGTACCAAGTTGCATGTATATTTTCCTCACTAGTTTTGGCATGCATGGCACATGCATGTGGCTTATTGGTCATGATCTGTCATTGGCATGTAGGATTACCTGGATTGCCAGTCGATTTGCCTACCCTTTCCATTTCCTGGATATCCATGGATATTGTGGGTTTATTTCTTTGTTTTGTTTTGGTTGGTTCTCATGTTTCCTTTAGCTTGGGTTGAGTTACTAGTTCCTTGAAGCCCTAGTTGGAAAAATGCTCTGGAAGCCCTATAACATCTTGGGTTGAGTTATTAGTCCTGGAAGCCTTGGTTGGAAAAACACTCTAGAAGCCTTGGTTGGAACAAATGCTCTGGAGCCCTGGAAGGCTTGGCTAGAGACCAAAATGATGATGGTTTTGCGATGTCTGACTGTGAGGTGGAATCATTGTTTGAAGGGTTGAGGTGGTTGGCCTCTGGAAGCTCTGGATGTTTTTGGATTGATGTGTTTTATGACATCCCACATTCATGCTTGGAATATGGCACGAGGGTGACTCACTGAAGAGAGTTTTAGTGCAGCCATGTCTACAGTCGGGTGGTAAGTGGAAGTCTCGAACCTTGTCGGGTTTGCCTATGTTCGATAAAAGCTAAGTTATCTTGATTTTTTACTTATTTATATGTGTATTTAATGGTTTTTATCTCACTGTTATTTTCATGGTTTTATGTTGGTTATAAGCATGGTTAATTGATTAGTTCTTGTCATGGTTATTTCATGTATTTACTTGTAATTGTTAAAATGATGGATTCAAGACCTAATTGATGTCATAACAGTTCAAGGGAGAAGGTGGTGATCCTTCTTGCTATGTCTCATAAGAGTTTTCAGACATTCATGCTCTGCCTTGTATCTTAGACCTATAGATTGCATTGATTCCAAGTGTTTGAAAGAATGTCAGTCCCGGTTAGGGATGGTCAGGCCTAGTCCTAAAGTTAGTTTTTGGTTTATTAGTCTTGTCATCTCATGTTTAATGGATTCTAGAAGTTACAACAAGTTCTAGGAAGTGGTCGAAATTATGGGCTTGAAAAGTGCCTTAAATCGTGCGGACTCTGGCACAGGTCTTCTGGAAATAGTCCCTAGACATAGGCATGCATGGTTGTGGGAGCGTCCAGATCTCTCTAGACGTTGGAATGCCCATAGCATGGGAGCGTCGATAGTCTTAATAACTTATAAACTCAGTGGGACCCAGGGGTTGGTTACCTGAGAGGTTGGGATGGTTCCTAAGAGTCTTGTTGCTGATGTGGAACATTTGTGTGGTGTGTTTCCATCGGTTCCACTTCCTTAACATGACTTAGGAGGTCAAATCATATCATAGTAACTTCTCGTCACATGTTTACTCTAGTTGGTCGGTTACTTGGGTAGATGCTAGAAGAAGGGGTTACACATGGAGAAAGAAATTAGGGTGAATTGCTTGGATCCCAATTATATAGAGCCAATTCCAATTTGATAGATAGAATGAAAAAAAAACACTTCAAACTACTTAGAAAAAAAGTAATAATTTCTAGATTTATAATATGCAGGTAATTTTACAATACAAAAGCCTTCCTTTCATGATCTAGGTGGATATCAATGGCTATCCACCTACTCCACTAGCTCAAAGCACAATTCTCCATCTTGGCACTTTTTTTACAAATTTCAAGTCCCAAACTTTCGAGGCCATTTTGAGGCCTTAAAAAACATACGTTTGACATAATGGGGGCCCTAGTCAGAATGTATGTAAAAGTTATCAAGCACGCCAATTAGAGATTGTATGAAAAATTTATGACATTGGGAAGTCGATGTACTAACTAACCCATCGGAGCCCGCGGATATTTTAGTGTTTCATCTTCTAGAGTTAGGTTTTTGGACCTCTAATGTTCTTTCTCTATGTTAAAATGCCATTCTCTTGGCCTCCTATACTAGCTTTTATAAATGTGTGTAGTTTCCTTCTCTTTCTATTCAAAAATAAATACCACCAATCTAGCGCGCTGCCATGGCAGAGGAAAAAAGAGATGAAGAACTTGGATATCCTATCAAGTTTTTACTCAAGGAAGCGCTCATGCAACCAAGAAAATGAGACAATGGAAAATTTCGCTTAGATCCTTTGACGACTACCAACAACAGTCAAGGAACCTTCAACAAGTGGCAATTTT
This sequence comes from Pinus taeda, assembly GCA_000404065.3. Classification (NCBI taxonomy): domain Eukaryota; kingdom Viridiplantae; phylum Streptophyta; class Pinopsida; order Pinales; family Pinaceae; genus Pinus; species Pinus taeda. The sequence goes on from APFE030857101.1 coordinate 23,840, forward strand.
GGAGGCACAAAACCATTCAAGGCACAAGTTAGCTTTGATATCACTTTATTTGAAGGCTGAATAGATGCATATGCCTTAGAGAAATAGTTAAATCTATTAGAGGGATATTACTCTGTCCAAAAAATTTCTAACAATGAAAAGAATGCCTTCACACTACTAAAAGTCATTCCCTGAGTTAAAAATTATTGGAAAGGTTACTAAGAAAAACACAATGAAGATGAGTTTCCAATGTTCAATGTAGGGCCAACTTGGGCAACTTTTCTTGATGCCCTTATGGAGGAATTCTACCCTATAGGTGTAACAACCCTTGGTTAATTTTCCATGTAAATAAAATAAGACCAAGGTCATGGGACGTGTATTCCAAGACAAATGGTGGGCAAACATTATAGTGGCCATCACTTGTGGTTTATTAATGGCTATATAAATTGGCAAAGGCAATAAATGGAAGTTAATTAAAAGAAATGAAGGAAAATAGGAGAAAAGGAAGATGAAGAGGCAAGAATATTCATGCAAGGGAAAATGAAGGAAAAGGAAAAGGAAATAAATTGAGAGAGAAATCATTTTATGCCTCTCTTAGTTACTCTTAGCACTCATAGCTACTTTTAGCCACTCTTACACACTTAGAGCATTCTTGGAGAATTCTAGCATTCATTTGGACATCCAAGCATTCTCAATTAGACTTGGAGAAAGAGAACACTTGAACAATAGAAAGCACCCTAGCAAGGAATTCAAGGGAAACAAAGAAGAAGTTTGGAAAAGCAGCTACAACAGTAGAATATTGCATAATATGTGTGATTTCGTTATTGGGATGTGGATGCATGGCACATGCATTTAGTTATTTGGTTGCTTTGTTGTCATTGGCATGGGATTTTCCTGGATTGATAATGGTTTCAACCTTGCCTTGCCATTTCCTGTATAGCCTTGATGTAGTGGGTTCTCTACTTTTATTAAGCTTTGGATGGCTAGTAAAATTTGGATCCTGGTTGAGATGGTCTCAGGAAAATTCTCAAGGGTTAAGGGTTGAGATGGTGTTTCTCCTGGAACTTTTAACGTAGAGCTGATGATAGGAAAAATCCTCTAAGTATGGTGAAGAAATTCGTAGGCTTCCAAGCTTTTTTTGGTATTAACGATTTCTGGACCAGTTGAGGCGAAATTATTGTGTTTGGGGAATGAGGTGGTGTGACCTCTAGATTCCCTAGTTGTTTTTGTTTTGGTTTATCCCATGTGATCCCACATTCATGCTTGGAATATGGCATGGGGGTGATTGGCTAAAAGAATATTTGGTTCAACCCAATATATGGTTGGGTGGTTCGTGGAAGTCCCTGACTTGGTTGGCTTTATGCATATGTTATTATGTGTTATATTCTTATTAATATCAATGAACACATGTGTTGGTTATTGTGTTGATTTTATGTCTAGTATGTCCTGAATTCATTTTGGTTAAATGCTAGTTATAAGTATGCCATATTCTTATTGTATAATGTGCTCCTGTTATGGATCTTTCTTATGGCTTGATAAGTTATTGAATGGTTATATGAATGCATGGGCTAACTAGTGTTTTATGTAGCTAGCTTGAGAGGGCATTGAGCCTTCTTGATGATTCTTTAGAGAACTTATTGAATCAGTGAACAAATATGTATTTATGACCCACAGGTACTATGTACACAAAGTGTTTGTATAAAGGAATAATTTGGACCTCCAACTTCCTAGGGTGGTAACTTTGGCATACAATGTTAATTTGGCTATCATGGCACTTCATTTCGAAGATCTCCTTAAGGAAGCCAAAATAGAATCTGTGAAATGGATTTTGACACTTTTTTGGTCTCTCCATTTTCCCTGAAAATGTCAAAGTTAGGCCCTCAAAATGGCCTCAAAAGTTTAGAACCCAGAAAACTACAAAAAATAGAAAGTTGTGTTAAATTTAAGGAAAAAAAAATGAAAAGAAATGGTGTTGGGTCAAGTAGGTTGATAACAATGTGATCATGCATCACAGGGTGTTTGTAGTTAGTTCTAAACATGTGGACCTCATTTTCCATAAGTGCATCTTGGAAATCAGGTAGTGCATAGTAATTCTCATCTCATGTTTACCCTGGTGAGAAGGTTAAAGTGGGTAAATTTTAGGTGGAGTGTTATAGTAGGTAACTATGATTATTAATACACAAGATAGAAAGCTTCATGACAATAGAGAGGCTAAACAGTGCCATATTACCCCAATAATTTCCATACCTTGTGCTCAAAGTTGGGCATCAAAGACTTTGAGCAGCACTTGTTCTTGAAGTACTATAGTGGCCTACACAAGTACATCCAAGCAAAGATGGATTTCCTAAAAATCTCCTCATTTGGGAGGTACCTACTGATATGTTGTCAAAATCGAATAAAAATTGAAGTAGCAAAATAAGTAGGAGTTTGGGCCTACAAATATGTTGCAACAAAAGCCTAGAAAAGGAAACCCTAACTCACAAAACAAGGGACATGGCAAGGAGAGATGGCCTTAAAACAACCAACCGAAGTTGTAGGAAAAGAAGGGTGATGGGAAGTAAAGGAATGGCCCTAAAAAGTGGTGTGATTTCCACAAAAGCACCTATCACAGCACTAGCGAATGTCACTCGAAATAATCACTAATAGGGGAGCTGAAAGAAAATGAAATATTCTTTTGGATATAATTCTAAATTTAAACAATATAAAGGGAAGTATATCATTGATGTTGGCATTATGTTTCTGGTATGGTTATATGTTACAGATGTTGTACTTGATGGCAACACCCATGGCATGGCTCTCAATATGATGAGAATTAAGAAGTACGCAGGAGAACAGTTCAGAAGATGCGTACCCGCAAGTACGTCGTGCAGGGACCACGTCCAGACACGTAGGTTACCCATTCATGAGGTGCATACCCCCAGTGCACACACTTCAAGGTAGTAAAGCGCACACACGTGGGGTTCCTTATGTTTAACCCTTGGTATTTAGCCGACGGTATTGTG
>APFE030857101.1:37681-47827 GCA_000404065.3 Pinus taeda
CATTCTGATTTGATGATATCCTGAATGAAGATCCAACTTGGTGAAGTAAATTGATCCATGCAATTCATCTAGTAATTCATCAATGACAGGAATTGGAAACTTATCTTTAATAGTGTGTTGGCATTATGAGACAAGTGTTGTCCTTGATGGCAAATCACTCAGATGATAAATTATAGTGTAGCAAAGTTATTTTCAAGTTCACGGAATTTTATGCAGAGAAAAGTTTACTTCATATAGAGAAAAGTTCACGGAATTTTATGCAAAGAAAAGTTTATTTCATGTAGAGAAAATTTCACGGAATTTTATTCAGAGAAAAGTTTATTTCATGTGGAGAAAAGTTCACGCACTTTCATGGTTGGTTCATGGTATTAGTCCCACAGTTTTTGATCCTATGGTTTTGTCCCGTGGTATTGGTCCATGATTTGAGGAAGAGCTTGCCTATATAAAACAAAGGAGATCATTTGGCTTGGTATGCTTTTGGGTTGAATATCTTAAGATCTGAAATATTGGGTTATTGTTTCAAAAGCTCGATCTATATGAAAGTGAAGTGGAAAGCGAATCTGTGAAGGGTGATCTCTCGAGCGCTGCAGCTGCAGAAGTGCGGAGGCGCCACAGAAGGCGCAGTGCAGAGACGCCACAGAGGTGCCACAGAAGGCGCAGTGCGGAGGCACCACAGAAGGCGCAGTGCGAAGGCACCACAGAAGGCGCAGTGCGGAGGTGCCACAGAAGGCACAGTGCGAAGGCGCCACAAAAGGCGCAGTGCGGATGCGCCACAGAAGGCGCAGTGCGAAGGCACCACAGAAGGCGCAGTGCGAAGACACCACAGAAGGCGCAGTGCGGAGGCGCCACAGAAGGCACAGTGTGAAGGCGCCACAGAAGTTGCAGTGCGGAGGCGCCACAGAAGGCGCAGTGCGAAGGCACCACAGAAGGCGCAGTGCGGAGGCGCCACCGAAGGCGCAATGCGGAGGCGCCACAGAAGGCGCAGCTGCGGAGGTGCGCGGCGCCACAGAAGGTGCAGCTGCGGAGGTGCGCGGCGCCACAGAAGGTGCAGCTGCGGAGGTGCGCAGCGGCACAGAAGGTGAAGTGCGTAGCGACGCAGGCAGAGAAAAGGAAATTGCGTATCTGTCTTAAGATCTTTTGTTGACTGATTTTTTTGTTGATAAGGTGTTCTGGGTTTAGTTTTCTGTTATTGTGGATCTGATTATCTGGGTGACTTACTGGTACTTGATGATCATTTGATATTTATGGATCCAGTTTGAAAATTTATGAAAAGTGGTCCTCGAAAGAAAAGAAGTAGGGGGTTGTAGCTCCCTTCCAGGAGAGACTGGAAAACGAGAGAGAGTTGTAGCTCTCTGTAGGTTGCAGCCTGCGTACTGGTAAAGGACTGCACGAGTACAAGACCATTGTAAAAGGAGTTTCTAATTTGAAAGAAGATAGAGACATATTGCAGCAGGTGGTTTTCACCCACATTGGGTTTCCACCTTATATCTGGTGTTCTTTGATGTGACTGTCTGTTTTTCTTGCTCATTATTTTATGGTACTGATATGGAAAAATAATTCAAAGTGTAAATAAGGAAGATTTGTTAAAAGAACTAGATAATACTGATTCACCCCCCCCTCTCAGTATTATTTTCAACAATTGACAAAGAACCCAGTGCTACCATCGTGTCCATAAAGATCCAACCAAAAGAGTAAGAGGAGCTTGAAAAGGGGGAGCACCTCTTTGTTATGTAACTAGATCACAAAAATAGAAGAAAAGATAGATCAACAGCGTGAAAATAATCCTCTTAAAGGGGGAAATCTCCTTTTACATCACATAAATGAACAATTATTGGATGATTCAAATGACAAGACCTCCTTGGTATATATATGAGTCTAAGGGGCCAAAATATAATTAGGGCCTACATAATAATATAATGTAAGGGAACAACAATAACGATGGTGGACTTATATGGGGCACAACAATAAGTATATCGGGGCTTCACTAGTATTATAGGGACCTAACATGCCCCTGTCCTTCAAAAAATTGTTGTCCTCAATGCTTAAGTAGTTCTAGATGATTCTGATTAAAATAATCATCCTCCCATGTGGAGTATTTAGCAAGTAAGTTCTTCCACTTAATGAGATACTCTGAAATTGATCTATTTCGTGGTTGTCATATTACTGTTTATGTGATTGCTTCAGACTCCAATATCATTTTCCTTTCTCGTCAAGTTCTGGCAATATAGTTTGAACCAAGAGCTTGCCACCTATAACGTTATTTAAGCATGAAACATGGACAACTGGGTGTACACACGAAGATACATGCAACTTCAATTTGTATGACATAGCACCAATATTTTACAACACCTTGTAAGGGCCATTGATACTTGGGTGATAAATATTATCCTTATTAGCTTGCTTGAGGGACATTTGTTTGTATGGTTGTAGCCATAAAAATACCCAATTACCCACATCAAAACTTCTTTCACTATGATGTTGATTTTCCTATTGTTTCATTCTATGTTGCGCTAGATCCAGGTTATCCTTTAAGAGTTAGAGAACTTTTTGTTGATGTTCAGTGTGTTCTTCCAGTGCTTGAACCTTAGAATTGTCTCTTAAAGATGATGTGATGGACAGTGGATGATATCCATAAAGTCCCATAAATGGGTCATTTTTGTTGTGGCATGGAAGGAAGTGTTATAGCACCATTATATTAGGGGTAACCACTTGATCCATTGTTTTTGTTTATCATATACAAATAAATGAAGATATATCTCCAAACATTTCTTCGTTATCTCAGTTTTCCCATCAGATTAAGGATGACAATATTAGTTATGGGCTAATTGAGTAACAAGATAAGAAAATAATTATGTCAAAAAAATTCTAGTAAAAATGGGATCTCCATCACTTACAATAATATTTGGGTTTCCATGTAGCTTTCGAATTGTTTCCAAAAACGTTGTATCAACTATACTGGCTTTAAAAGGTTGAGATAGTGCAAAAAAGTGTGCATACTTGTGTTGTGTTATTCAACAACCCCCCGTTTATTTATATATAAATCTCTTAGGAAATTATTATATAAATAATGTGGACCCTTTAAATTTTTAAATCATAAAAATGTAAAACATTTTAGTGTTAAAGGAAATATTTGAGTTTATTTGAATAAAAAATCCTAATTTCATTGGCCCAAACAACTCAAATGAACTGGTCTCAAAGAAATCCCAACATTATCGCACTTCGCAAGTCATAATGAGAAACTCCCTATTTTATCCTTTTGAAATGATGTGATGCGATAAAGTATATTGCAATCACATATCCCAATGTGTATAGCCCCCGAGAACAAAAACATACTTAAGCTTTTACAGCCTTAAGTATTGTTAAATATTCACTCTATAATGGAGCTTACCCGCATCGCAAAACTTATAACAAGCGTGATTTTAAAAATCCCCGAGGACCACTCCGATTGCAATATGTGATAAACCTTTTCGACCCGGTATAACAGTTAATAAAACCCTATAAATATGTCGCGTCCAAATGAACCCCAAATTGGAAAAAGGCATGTCACTCCAATCACTTTCGATCTCTCGACTGGAATAAAACTCTTTATTAAAGCGTGACTTTAATAAAATCATAAGAATCAATCAAATAAAGGTAAAGCGCATTAAAATATAATAGTAAACCATTGGTCAAGCCCGCTCCACTGTCACATCATTCCTCGTGATTTCGTAATCGCAAAAGGCTTTTGGTCATTTCCATTGTCCTTCGCTCCAAACGCCCGATTTTGATATTACGATCATCGCATCACATACTTCTGATACCCAAACCGTCGATATAATGGTATTGCAATCGCATATTGGGAAAACACATTGAGACATGTTTTGGAAGGTTTTTTGCGATACGATCTATTAATGGAATAATAAATTATCACTGAAGCCATGATTTCAATTATTAAGCACTTATAATGGTATTTATGATTTAAAGCCCTAAGGTGATTTGATGGTCTATATGTAGATATTTCAGATTTCTTCACATTTAAACTGTATTCGCCATCATTTCAAACCTTGTATGTTCAACACTCCCACATTTCAAACCTATTATCCTTTATTCCTCTATATTTCCAATTGCAAGCTAATCCCGAAAAGTAGCAATGTAACAAAATGACCAAAGCAAAGAAAGGAGGGAAAACCATGGCAGCTTCGCAATTCTTGTTTCCAAAGTAACAGAAATGTCCACTTTTCTTGGACACTACGTGCACGATAGGCAGTGGATCATCCTCATGGGAATCTATGTATCAATTGCTTGAAATTGAAGGACCCAAGATAATTCAGATAGTGGTAACAATGGATGCTGCTTCATCTTCTGAAGCCTCCAACTATGAAGTCGCCAACTCTTTTCTTCACAGGATCGTTGCTCGACCCAATATCCTTCCTTATAATGATATGGTGAAATGGATAATTGAGAACATCAATATCACTGATAGGACATTCTTGACTTTAAGAAAAACAGTCATCGGGTCTTTTACAGCTCAAGATTTAAAGAAAATGTACCATATACCCGACCCACAGAAGGTATATGGCAAATCTTTCCTCGAACAATTTGCAAGTGAGAATAAGGTGGAATCAAATCAAATTAGATGATGGAGATCCTACCCAAACAAACACAAACATGAAAAATCGGGTATGTACTCTTTATCTTCTCTTGCCTCTCCCTATTGTTATTTCACAACTATGACGTGTAGGTTATTCAGGTACCCTAATACAGCTAAATTCTCAGTCGAATGGGTTCCTCTTATTGAGGAAACAACAGATTCTTATATAATGGATTGGGGCATTATCCTTCCAAATAATATTGCCTCCCAAATCCAAGAATACAAACAAAATCGGTATGTTATTACCAAAGTAGTTCCACCATTCTTTATTAGCACATATATCATTGATGTAGTCTGTTTCAATTCAGATTTCCCAATAATGGGATGGAAATGGACCATTCAAGACCCCACTCCTATCCATGTATATCATAAAATCATGTGGGAGTCCAATTTCCATGCCCATTTTTATAAAATTTCCCAAGGAGTCATTTTGCCAATACACCAAGTCGTTTTTGATAAAAGAACCCCAAGACTGTCTGAAGACACCAAAAGTGATTTCATACCTATAGCAGGTGGTTTGGTAAAGAACATTTACCTATGTTAGAGTCTATGGAGATCTAGCATCTCCTCATGTTCTCCCATTATATGTCCCTCATAAACTATTGGTCAGGGAGATTGCCTATCAAATTGTAGGGGATGGATTGACAAAAACCCTAAAGGAATCCAAGAAATATTTATGGACTTCATTCCCTATCCAATGTGGTGTATATGCTCTACGTGATTTCAAGCATGCTTCATTTCAAATTGATAACATAAAATGTTTAAATCTTGTTGCTGTGTCTGGCAGATAGTTTGATCCAAACAAAGTAGCACTGGATGTTACTGCTCAAGTAAAAATCAAGCAATTCAATCATGAATATGATGACTATTAAGTCCTATTTGAGTCTGTCGATATATTTTCACAAGCATAGCACCTAGATACATTGAAACCTAATCCATAAAAGCTAGCGCGATTCAAAGAATATAGAGAAAAAAGATTGCAGAACATCCCTTTGGATCTATTGAGGATTTCTCAACCGATTTCCCAAGAAGAGTAGAATTCAGGAAAGAATTCAGAACAGGACTTACAGCAGGTTTCTAAAGATATTTAAGTGGAAGATAAATCCACAGAAATCCATATTGATAAAAAACCCTTCAATAATGAACTGGATGAAGCCTGGAAACAGATTGATCAACAATTAAAAGGACAACAAGGGGCATAGAATACTAAGCTGGAGAAAACAGTCAGCACACCCTAGAACACTGTAGAGAGCTTGTTTACTAATAGGGCCTCTGATAAGGTTGTCATTACAAATGAAATTGAAATCACCTTGGCACTCCCTTCATCTGAAATTGTCCTTAAAGTGGAAGAAATCCCTCCTCTCGGCGTCTTTTATAGTCTCAAACATCGGCCTATGGTGAAAATGCATAGGAAAAGGAGAAGAATGGAGAAATAATCAGCAGTCATTCCCAGTGATATACCAATGGACATAGTGTGGAAGGATATACAAACTAATCTTTCAAAGAATTTAACAAAATTGTCACAGTTTGCAGGTGCTTATGCATCTGCCACGATTGATAAAGCAGCAAAAGTTTGACAACTGATCAGGTAAAAGAAAGAAAGGATTCGACAGTTGCAACAATAGTTGGTAGAGGAAAAACAAAGTATTGATCAACAAATGAAGACACAATTGTCTCAAATACAGTAGAGCTTTGATCAATTAAAGCTCCAACATCAGGTGAAGATCAGTACTAAGGATACTCAAATCTGACAGCTCCAGTTTTCACTTGATCAGCTGAAGGACAATCCTAAAGTGGAAGACTTTATAAAGGAAACACTGGAACTAAACACTCTAGTATCACAGCAAAAAATGATATTTTGTCAAAATCGATTCACTGATGAATCAATCATCCGATCTAAGGGTGACTTTCAATGACATTGATGATAAAATATCAGGATTTATAACATGGCAGGATACACCAGAAGGCAGAGCAGTAGACCTTCCTAGAATAGAGGAATCTCACAAGGAAATCCTCTTTACCAATTGGGACATTTAGTTGAAATAGGTAGAAAGAGCAGTCTCTAGGGAAAATGATTTTTCCAAGAACATCATTGAAACTATCAATGATAACTTGCATAATGCCACCCTGATTCAACAATGCCCAGCTGCTAATATTCTTAATATTAAAGTTCTGGAAAGGAAACGACAGGAAATTTCAAAAGCAATGGAAGAAGCAATTAAAATTTTGATAAAACTTGACTAGGAGATGTACTGGAAATATCTTGTGAAGCCACATATTCAATGGCTAATACTCCGCTGCCTTGCTGACTCATCCACTCATATGCTTCCTGCGCTTTTAGATGCAGTGTACACTGGAAAACTACACATGAGGACAAGTCATCCCCCTGAAGTTAAGCCAATGTTAGATATTTATGAGCTCAAGCAGCGAATGGAAGAATAGACATAATTACATTCATGAGCTCGTCATTTCAACAATTTCTATTTCTGCCTTATTGTCTATTATTTTAAGGAGAGTTGTTTCAACCTCCTCAGGACTTTTTTATGTATTTTTCTATTTTTACACTTTAGTTTTTTTATATAAACCCTTTCATATCTACAAAGAAAGGGTCCCCAAAGTTTATAAGGAAAGGATTTGGAAGCTTTCACTTCTGTACTTTCAAGCTTGTCTTAGTAGAATGACCGAATCAGGGTCCTAAAGTTTTGTAGAGAAGGCTTTGAGAACTTGCACTTCTGTATTCTTGAAACCATCTTAATGAGAAAGACTGGATCATAACTATTTCTTTCATGAGCAGAGTAACATACATTGGGTACTTTTATCATTGTATTTTTTTTTGTTTATGAATTGATAGTCATTCCTCTTTATATTGTTTATTATATGTATCTTTTCTAACACAGTTCTGCATTAATTCATTTCTAAACATGTTAGAATTGTCATGTTTAATACATATATAAGTTATTTGATTATGATACGAGTTTCATCAATTATTTTGATTAACTATTTAATCAAAATAATTATCTTAAATTCTTTTCATTTCTACAAGTGTTTGATTAATCTTTATTATCATGCACTAGAAAATTATTTTAAATCGCATAAACATAAGTAACCCTGGGTAATAGATAGATTAATATATATATTTCAATTTATAATCACTTCCATTTATCACCTAGATTCGGTTATAAGCACTCTAAATCCATTCTATCACATTTTATTGGGAATCTAGTCCAATTATATCCAATTGGATCCACTATTCCAAATATAAAAGGGATGGTATTTAATTCGCCGACCGGGTGGTTATCCCCACTGTTGTTGCAGCGATTTTTGAGGCATCAACATTTTTGGCACTAGAAGGAGGGATTCCGACTATGAATGGAAAAAAGGAATGAATCTAAATTAAAAAGGCATTCCAAGAGTCACTCCCCCTCAAGATCACCCCCAACTTCTAGATCTTCATACAAAGCTCCTATTTCTAGATCAAAAGTTGAGCAATCACCTCCTAAATCTCCTAACTGTTGGAAATAATACTGAGAGGGGGGGTGAATCAGTATTATCTAGTCAATATTTTCTTTTTCAAACCCAAAACATATACGCTACTTAAGTTAGAGAAAACCGCGTATATACGCAACTACAGATAAGGAAACCCGCGTATACCATGTCGACTTATAATTTAATTTATTCTACAGATGTTGATCATTAATCTGTGCATCAAAACCATATAAACAGTAACCAGGAACAGTAAAACAGAGCAGAAGACAATCACACACAAGAACACAAGATATAAGGTGGAAACCCAATGTGGGTGAAAACCACCTGCTGCAATTCGTCTCTATCTTCTTTTTTTAATTAGAAACTTCTTTTTACAATGATTTTGTACTGGTGCAGTCCTTTACCAGTACGCAGGCTGCTACCTATAGAGAGATACAACCCTCTCTCATTCTCCATCTTCTCCTGGAAGGGAGCTACAACCCCCTTAGCTCTTGTACTAGTTGGGATACTAGTACACAGGCTACTACCTGCAGAAGGCTACAACCTTCTCTTTTCTTCCAAGGACCACGTTTCATAAATTTTCAGACTGGATCCATGAACAACAATCAATCATCAACAATCTCCTTTTTACCACTTAAAACTGAATCAAATAGACACTTCTCTAACAACTGTATCCAGAACACTGTAACAATATCCACACACTGATTCTGAACCCTGATCACTGCAGCAATAAACAGAAGCAGCTAGAATATAATTCAATAGACATACGCTATTTCAACAACCAGAAACCTGCATGCATACGCTTCTGTGTTTGTACCAACCTGCGTATATGTTGTTTTTATTCACAGAACCAGCGTGTATACACGCCTTCACTTCATTGAACCACATACAGATCTATAAAGGATAATTCACTCATTCAAACATTAGTTCATCCAGATTACCAGATTTATAGATCAAGCATGCGCCACATATAACTGATCAAAATCATACAAAGATACTATTATTCAAGCCTTAAGATTTTGACCCATCAATAGAACATATCCTTCTCCTTGCGCTCAGGTTCCTTCTTCATTCAGATCCAGATCTGTACCATAACCCAGTCACTAGTATTCTAGATCTAGCGCTTCTTCAGATATTCAATCATTCAGCTTATCCTTTGCCAAATTATCTCCTTCCTCTTTTATAGTCTTAGACCTTTCACAATACCACGGTCCAAAACCATAACCAATCAATACCATGGACCCAATACTTGGGATCAACACTTCTGACGAGATACCATGGCCCAAAACCATAGGTTCAAATACCAAGGACTAAATACCACGAACCAAAAATAAGTTCTCCCATATGCACGCGCTTTCTTGCGTGAAAGTGCGTGTATACACATATGCACCTTTTGAACGTCTAACCCGCGTATATACGCGGCTTCTTCAAGTTGAACCTGTGTATATATCTTTTCCTTCATTCTGAAAGCCTGAACTATGATCTATCACCAGAGTGAGTTTCCATCAAGGACAATACATGTGCCATAATGCCAACAATCTCCCCCTTTGGACTTGATGGCAACCCCCAAGATCCTATCCTCAAAGTCATTCTCCCCCTTGACATCAAGGGCAAAGGGTTATGCTCCCCCCGAGTGCATGTTGAAATCTCTGTTCTGCTGAGCTGACAATGCTCCCCCTGAATGTAGGCAAGATCTGAAAAAAGATGTTCTTCAAGAAGAACCATGACTTATACATCATAAATGACCTTCCTATCACCAAAAGAATCTATACATACATCCATCACCCAACCAAGTGGGGATCATCCACCCAACCAGTGGGGATACATTAGAAAGTTACATATGACAACCAAGTTCATTAGATCAATCATCCTAGGTGTTTGGTCAATTTAGTGTGATCTAAATTGCTATTTATAATGTCAACCCGAGGTTCGTAAACTGACGAAGTGAGGTGTACTATATGTACTTAGATAACCATTTCCTTAGGCTTTTGTCATTTTAAGCTTTTTAGTTTGTTTTTGGATTTTATTTT
>APFE030857102.1:0-19164 GCA_000404065.3 Pinus taeda
TGAAAATAATGAAAACCTTGTTAACTATATTCCAAAAACGCTAGGAAGTAGACATGAGGCATAACAAACATAGTTGAGAGGAATGAGAGAAGATTTCAACCTTAAGATAGACCACCAACCTGTATTAGCAGTAGAACAATGTTAAAATGATGGAGGAAACAACTGCAGGGGGCTAACAACCTTGGAGAGATGATGGAGCACCTCCATGGTATATGCGTAGCAGAAACATAGTTATTTGTGTAGCACAGTTTGATAACTCGAGTTATTGATGCAAAAAACTCTCTTTGCATGAAAGGGTCACCTTGATTGGATGAGATGGAGTGTTGGAAAGTTGAATGAGAAAACAAGGAGTGAATGAGAGTGAGTGATGACCCTTTATAAGTGGAGAAAATTGATTTTCCCTTTGCAAAATGATAGTGAACCCACAGTAACATTTTTACTTGGACATGACACTTTAGTTTTATGATTTGACGATGGTATTTATTTTGAGAAAATGAAATAAACAACATGACTTTAAAACCTTGGTTACCAATTTGATCTCTACTATTCCTCATAATATGATTTGTTATAATATGATATGTTATGCCATGAGGGAGGCGTGAGAGAGTAAATCGAGATTCCCTTTTTCCATTTGGCCTGTTAGGTTTTCGTTGAGCTTGCTCTTCAAATGCTTGACTCTAACTTGGGATATTTTTTTTATTGTGTAGTCATGCATAACCATATGCCTTGGAAAGTTATTGGCCATGTTTTCCTTCCTGAGGAGCTTTTCAAGGTGTCCATTGATCTTATCAAGCCAATATACCCTATCTTCATTGATTTCTATAATGATTAGGTCATCTACCATAATCTCTTCTTTTGGTGGAGAAACCTCACTTTGTAGCTCAAGTGCTATCTTAGATGATCTTGTTCTTGGTCTCCCTAATGTACTTTGTTTTCCTTTACCTTTTAACACTTTCATTTTAGCCACTGCTTTCGCCCTTGCATCTTCCTTCCTTGAAACAACTCCCCGTTTATCTTGGATCATTTGGTTCACTTTCAATTGCATATTCTCTTGTTACAAGAATGTTATTAGAGTATTTACCTCTACCAATTTTCCTTCCAATCTCTTGATCTTAGCCTCCTTATCCCTTATGATCTCATCTTCAATTCTATCCTAATATACTTTCTCCATATCTGACATATTTGTACCTCGATGAGAGGACTCCTCATGCTTTGAGAAAATTGTTTGTTCACATGTTGTAGGCTTGGCCCTTTCAATAATCCTTTGAGAAAACACAAGCCTATCACCTCTCGCATATGTCTCAAATAATTCTACCCTGTCCTTCGTCTAGGTTGGTCTGCTTGAAGAAGCAACCTCTTACCGCACTCATGATCTTGAAGGTGTTTTTTAACCACTAGACCTAGGAGAAGAATATGGAGGAAAAGATCAACTTGAAAAGTGATCCCAAGAGAGATTTTCTTGTGCTAACTCATGAAATGCTAGCACTTTCACTAAGCCATGATGAAACAAACTAATATGGTGATTCTCTCTGAGCTTTTGCACCATTTCTCTCATTTTAATCACACTTTTGTACAAATAATGAGACAAATTGATTTTCTGAACATTAGTGAAATTCATAAAAAGCTTCATCTGTTACTTATACACCCTAGAATATTTACTCTCACATGTGAATTTCTTCATGATCATTTTCATCAGAGGGGTATATCTATCCAAAAAATGCTTGAATGGAAAAATATATGTTGAAGCTACCTTGTATGGTTCCTTTAGGTACTTCTTGTAATTTTGAAGGTCAAGGTATTCTCTCTTCAACCAAATCTCTCGAGCATCTGGAATCCCTACAGCTGCAGAGATAATTTTGCAAGAAACATTGAATTAAGCTCATGCTATGGTCACTTTGTTCTTTTTAAGTTTGGTTGCAAAAGCACTAGTCCATTGGTCGTGATACTGCAATTCTTCAATTCTTTGGAAAAATGTAATATAATGTGCATCTTCAAATGATTTTACAATGAAGGGAGATGAGTAGACCTCATGGGTTGATGTAGGTTCATGTACGGTCACATGTACACCCCTATGCTTCCTTTGTTCACAGTTTTCAGATTCCATGTCAACATTTAGCTCTTAGGATAGAAACTAGGGTTTGACTATGAGAAAAAACACAATTGTCAATAAATGTGTGGAGTTTTAAGGAAATGAGGGGGATAGGGATATGAAAAAATTCCAAGAAAATTTGAGGGGATAGTGAGGGAGTTTAGGAAGTTAAGAAAAGTGGAATTACAGGATTTGGGTGAGTGGAAGGTTTCCAAATAAGGAAAAGAGAGACGTGTAGTTTAAAAGGTGTAGTTTATCCACGGTTTAGGTAGAATTGATGAATTTTGAGAGTTGATTTGATGGAGAATGTCTAGGAGGGTTAGTTTAGGATATATGATGGTGTAAAAATAGATGGATATAGATTTTAGCAGCCCTTTGACATGAAAGTAATGAAAACCTTGTTAACGATATTCCAAAAACCCGAGGAAGTAGACATGAGGCATAACAAGCACAACATAGAGGAATGAGACAAGATTTAAACCTTAAGATAGACCACCAACATGTATTAGAAGTAGAACAATGTTAAAATGATGGAGGAAACTATTTCGGGGTGATCACAACCTTGGATAGCTAATGGAGGAGCTTTGTGGTATATGCATAGTAGAAACATAGTTATTTGCGTAACACGGTTTGAGAACTCGAGTTATGGATGAAAAAAACTCTCTTTGTATGAAATAATCGCCTTGATTAGATGAGATGGAGTGTTGGAAATTTAAATGGGCAAATTGGAAGTGAATAAGAGTGAGTGATGACCCTTTATAAGTGGAGAAAATTGATTTTCCCTTTGCAAAATGATAGTGGACCAACCATAATGAGTTTTTTCAAAAATAGTGGGAGTTAATTTAGTGCATTTTGGATGGAGACTTGGCTAAGGAGGAGGAAAAATAGCGGGAGCATGCGGTGATAGTTTAGAGGATAGCAGAGATAGTTTCTGATGGAGGGCAGCAAAGGAGGGAGCTCGGCTCCCTCCTACAAGGATGCGGTATCCAGCAAAGGAAAAACAATGGATTTAAACAACAAAGGTGTCACTGGGGAAAAAAATAGAGATGATGATAAGGGGACAGAGGGGACTAAGATCAAGGTAAACAGTAGCATAAGGGACAAGGAGGAAGAAGACAAAACTCTTGGTTCACAAAACCAAGGTAAAAGGGACCATGCAAGCCTAAATTTGAAATCACTCCAAGAGTAATATTAAATGATCCTGCTCTGCAAGCATACAGAGAACACATGGCAAACTATGCCATTGTTTATAAATTCATGGGACTATGGCCCACTGAAAAAGATTTACAAATGTGGATCAAGTATCATTGGAAGCCCAAAGGAAGCATTGACCTACACCTTGGGTCAAAGGGATTCTTCACACTCATGTTCTCAAACGTTGAAGACAGAGACAAAATATTCGAAGGAGGACCCTACTTTTATGCAACAGCTGGTCCCTATATGAGGCCTTGGATGATGAACTTCATCCGAGAGCAGGAGACCTTCACCTCAGTTCCAGTATGGGTAAGGCTATATTCTCTACCTCTTGATTATTGGCAAACTGAATCGCTAGTAGCTATTGGTAATAAACTAGGACGTTTTGTCAAAGTTTCTGAAGCGAGAAGAAGAGGGAAATATACTTCCTTTGTAAGAATATGTGTGGAAATGGATCTATCAGAAGCTTTTCCGGATGAGGCTAATTTGGAAGTTTTTGATGACAAGTGGGTGCAGACCGTGGACTACGAGCATATCCCATTCAGATGCCATATATGCCATGAACATGGACATCTCTTTAGAGATTGCCCTCTCGGTAAAGTAGACAACAAATAATACCTCAATAATTTGAAGGATACATAAAGCTTTCAGAAAGTGACAAGCAGAAGTAAAGGGGGGAAAAAGGGAATGAAGCAACAACAAAACGAAAGGCAGAAAGTCATTCAGAACAAGTTTCAAGTGTTGGATGAGAATGAAGAAAACACGAAATATGATCTATCTCATGAGAAAGATCCTAATGGAAAAGAAAAGGAAGAAGATAGAAAACACTCTCAAGATATGGTACATCAAAATGAGACTACTATGAGTGATGCAGAAATGGAAATGGGCTAGGAAATGACTTAAAGCGAAATAGATATGGAAGATCATGAATTACAGGAAATTCTAGACAAGGAAAACATGGATCTGGAAGGATTCTTGAGGCAAGGATCCAAGGGACGAATACAATCAATACCTCTGGAAGAATTCTCTCAGATACAATAGTTATTTTTATGGAAAACCTAGGAAAGAGGGTCAGATAAAGGTAAAAGTATTCACAAGTAGGAGCACAAAGGTGCGTAAACTATGAAATCAACTCCAGGATTAGCATCTAGAAATCCAGGAAAGAATAGGGGCAGGAAAAATAAAAATGAGTTCTTGATGCAGTGTGGAAAGATAATGATAGATTCGGGTAAGATGAAAGACCTAAGTAGGTACTCTTTCACAAATCTTTAATTTTGAATTTCATATCTTGGAATATCAGAGGTCTAGGCAGTAAAAAAAAACAAAGAATGTTAGGGCAGAGAATGAAACTAGCAACACTGGATATAATCTTTATTCAGGAAACAAAATTTTCCATTCAAAAGTTAAAGAAAATACATAGAAAATAGATGTACAGATTTGAGTTTCTTGAAGTGAAAGGAGAAAACAAAGTGGGTGACATATTCACTCTATGGAACCCCCATAGAAATAGTATATTAGATGCAGATGCATCAAGAAATTATCTTTCTGTAATTTTTAAACCAGTGAGAGTTGTGGACACTTTACTCACCACAAATGTTTATGGGCCACAAAGAATAGATGAGAAACTAAGACTACTAAACTCCTTGGCAGAGCTTAGAAGAAGATATGAAGAAATACCTTGGGTCTTGGGAGGAGATTTTAATATGATTAAATCACTTTCAGAAAAAAAAAAAGGAGGCATCAGATTGCTAAATAAAGAGTCTGAATTGTTCCAAACCTTTACAAATGATATGAATCTGGTTGACTAGGCAATGCATAATGGCCTTTATACTTGGAACAACAAAAGAGGAGGTGAGGCTGAGGTCACCTCCAAGTTAGATAGATTTTTTTTATCTCAGAGGAGCTTATGCTATCAAATAGAGAGATAACAGCTAAGGTTCTCCCCTTTGGAGGTTATGATCACTGGCCGATACAATTAGAACTCAAGGGGTTTAGTTCTCCCAAAAACAGACCCTTCAGGTTTGAGAATATCTTGCTGTCCCACCCCAATTTCATCAACAACATTGAAACATGATGGGCAGAAGATCTGCAGATCCACGGCATGAATATGTTCATCCTACACAAAAGACTTCAGCGTATTAAATTCAGACTCAAAGAATGGAAGAAGGAGGTCTTTGGCCACAACTTTGTGGAGAAAAGGCAGTGGAAGCCTAACTACAGGAACTCAATCAAGCATTGATCACAAAGGGTTTTGATAATGAAAAAAGTGAGCAAGTTGATAAACACCATCAAGAATGGGAGAAATTCTGCCAACAAGAGGAAATATTTTGGAGGAAAAAGTCTCGAATTCAATGGCTCAAAGAAGGGGATCGTAATACTAATTTTTTTCATAAATCCACTATAGCTAATAGGGCTCACAACAGAATCTCTATGATTTTTAATAACAAAGGGTAGCTCCAAACCTCTCACAAGAGTATCGAAGAAGTGTTGGCTCAACATTTCAGAAGTATCACTAAGGAAAATATTCCAGACATGGAGGAGTGCATCAGAGAAATTGCAAAAAACATCCCTAAGTTGGTGACTAGCGCTAAGATCCACTATTGCAGCAATAATGCTACAACTCCTGGGACTCCCTTCTATACTTTTATCAACGCGGTAGTTCGTAACAAACTTGGAAGTGACAGTGTTGTATGCACAAGTACTAGCTCTTGCCGCAACTGTCACTTGGTTAGCTAGCACAAGTTCGCTAGGGGCTCAAGCCAACTTCTATGAGCTTTGAGAAGAAGCTTGTTAACTGATGGATGGAAGCTAACTCGAAGGAAGCTAATCTTCTTGCAAAAAGAATTTGAAAACTGAAGGAAAGCACAAACCCTAGCAAACCATAATTCTACCAGCTAGTCCTACTGATGCAAAGAAGAGAATACAAGCTACTAAAAGAGATGCCATTACTTCTAGGAAGGTAAAATACACGTGTCTAGACTACCTCTATCTGAAGAAAACATATTTTTGTATTTTTGAATCGGTCGTCAAATTTCTCATGCATAGGCTTTCACTATTCTTGACTGTGCAGAGGTGGATCGATGAGGAGAAATGCTTGGAAGAGGTCGGGAAGGTTAAGAGAGGGCCTATGGTGTCCCTAACACCCTTTGAGAGAGTTTCATAGATTTATGGCTATCAATAAACCTCATATGTGAGCTTCTACAGGAAGTGTGCACGGGTTCTACATGATGTTTAGGAATTTCTACAGGAAGTTTAGAAATGGGATTTTGGAGGATGGATGAGTGAGTAAAGATGAAGGAATGGGTATGGAGGTAGATAGGGGTCTGAAGTGGTTTAGGGACTGTTGGATGGAGTTGGGGGAAGGTGTAGATGGCTGAATTTGCTCAAAGAAGGTTCAAACAATGGTTGCACGAAGAGGTATGGTTATGTGGGAAAGATGACAAACATGGGGTGAGAAACCGAGTTAGGAGATGGAACAGAAGGTTCTGATGAAGTTTGGGTGGATGAAGAAGTGGTAGAGGTGCTCTGCACGGTGTATTTCCAACCGAACCAACAAATACTTGCATGTAATCACAGTCCTAGTTATACCAACCTAATCTAATCTAGCTAATAGTAAAGTGAATGAACAAATGCTTTATTTGCAAGGGAACCATATATATTAACTATGAAACGAAAGATTTCAAATATCTGAACATGTAACCAACTTCTGAAAATGAAAACCGTCCACTAGTGATTGCATGGCAAAGAAAAAATAATGTTTTTTTTTTGGACAACAAGGTTACTTTGATCCTATGAGGGAGAGGCGAAACCAAAGGTGCTCGTTGGCATTTTTCTGGAGCTTTTTTCCCTGTTGATATCCTACCGACCTAATCTAAACATCAAAAGCTTTTCTAACCATCAATAGTGACCTAGTTAATCATCACAATTTAATGTGCCTAATTAAAAATAATTTTGAAAATGCATAAAGGATAAACAAAGATGCATAAAGGAAAAATAACAATACATTAAAGGAGGCCTTGGCTCTCAGGTTGGGCCCAACCCTAAGAGCTACGTTTCCTATAAAGAACTCAGAGCTGATACAAAAGAGGACTACTTATCATTATCAAAAAATAGTCATCAACCGAAAGTTATGCCACAATGGCTACAAGCAAATGAGCTGAAAGTGACAACACTATAGTGCAAAAAATGCAATGGTTTCAAAAGTAAACTACGAAGTTTGAGGCCTTCTTATCTATACATCACGAGGGGCCTAGCAGGCCTCCTAAATTCAAGGGACTCGGGTGTCCCAACTGATAGTAGACAGTCCCTTTCCCAAAATCTGCTTGGCTGCCTTTAGGATCCATTTTGGTGGCCTGTGAGCTCGTAGTTAAGGGTGGAGATCCCGAGGAAGGGCCATTTAATGTCAAACACAACCCCCCTACAAATCCTCAACTCAAGCTTGGTTGTCACATAGCCCATGATTGCTTCGTTTTGCTCCAACATTTGTCCAAAAAACCTGAAATAACCACGTATTAGCCTCCTAGCTAGAGTGACCACCCTTATTCGTTCAAAAAACATAAACATACTAAAAAAATGTATAATCTATGAAAAATGGAGGATTGAACAAGGATTGAACAAGGAAAATTAGGAAAAATGAGCCCAATAAGTTACCCAATTCGGGGCTCATCATCACCCCCATACTAAATGGGTTGCTCATCCTCTGAGCAAGTAGTCCAGCTCCTCGTCCTTAATTTCTTTGATCGCCTCCCTCACATCCCAGCCTTATGAAGTAATATCTTCTTTGCTATCATGGAATCCGGCCTTCCTTTCCACCTCTTGCCACTCCTTATGCTCCTCTTCTTCTGTGCCTCCTTCTAGCAACCCCAAAAGCAAAGGTGGACTTAACTTGAGGCCTATCCAGCTGGCCTGAAGATTCTACACAGACTTTTTGTAGAGAGGCACTCATGCCAAGGCCTTCCTCATTCCACTTGGGGCATGGTATTCCCTGATTTTGAGGCTGTGGGACAACGTGTTCCACTTACGGGTGCAAGCATGAACACAGTTGTCCCCCAATAGTCACTCCATCTCCTTAAAATGTGCTATGGCCTGAGCTTGATGATCCATGTACTCTAGCAGGGCCTAAGAGTTGTTTTCTAGGTGCTGGTGGGTGGATATCAATGCTGAGGGGTCCCCTGGCTCTGCTCTAATAACCAGTGGTTCCTGTAGTTCCCGGCACATGACATTTCTGACCTCTACTGCTCTCTTTTCTTCATGGTTTAGCCATGAGGTCATGGCGATAAGCTGCATGTCCCCTACTGCTGTGTTGGGGTCCCACGAGGTCATGTTGGGAAGGGACAAATTATGAAGGTAGAACTCTGATAGCTTGGCCTTGTCTTCTGACGAACTCCTGTTACATAAAGCCATGAATTGGTGAAGGTTTTGGATTTGGGTGATACCCCTCTGTGCCGAAGTGTTGATCTAAAATTGCAGCCATTTATCCTTGAGGTATAGGGCGTAGGATTTGGCTGGCTGCCTACATTACAGAGCTTCCATTGCCCAACTAGCCATGCAGGCCAGTTGGGTCTCCTTCTCTTGTATCTGCTACTTTAGAGACTATATTTCTAAGCCTGCTTGCAATTCTCTTTCATGTAGTTGTCGGTTTAATGTCTCAAGTTCAAGTTGCATTCCTTCCTTTCTTTGAGGCTCTTCTGTGGTATCTTTGGCTATTGTGGCCTCCTCCTGTTGCTGCTATTCTCCCAAGAGGTGAGGCCTGTCTTCTTTCCTCTGTCCTTGTGACTGTAGTTGCTGTCTAAGCAGCTCATTCTCTTCTCGTAGCTTGGCCTGCTGGTAGCTCTCCACATGCCGTACCCTTGCCAATTCTTGTTTGGGCCTCCTTGAGTTTTTCCTCCATAATACCTATATCTGCCACCCCCTTGGATTTAGCGATCTTCATCCAAGTGTGGGTCCTTACTCTTTCTTCCTTTAGTGCTAGGAAAAGTGGCACAATGAATTTTTGAGGAATGATTTTCCCGGCCTCTAAGAAGTTATAATAAGAGCCCAGGCTAGGCTGGGGGCTCAGTTCCATAGTGGTATCATCCTTCTCTTCCTCCAATGATGACTTGGTTGCTTTTTCCTCCATATTTTCGGTCTCCTTCAGCCTAGCCAATGTTTCCTGTAGAGCAGCCTTGGCATCCTGTAGAGAGGCCTCTGAGTTCAATTTTTCCATCCTTTCTTTCCATGTGGATGTCTTCAGGCTTCCCTGGTCATATGTGATGGATGTCTTTTGTTTGGATGGGGTGTCTTCAACTGTAATTGGTCCTTTGGACTATTTCTCCTTTGGTCTACCAGTTTTAATCCTCGTGCTTCTTCTCGCCTTAAAATACATGGAAGGCTCCCTCTTCCACTTTTCTTGCTACTTTGGAGATGTGCTAAGGGCAGCCAGCATAGCTGCTGCCTCCCTAGCTAGAATCCCAGGAGATTCTTCCTTCCCTTGCCCTTTTTCTAGACTTCCTGTAGAAAGTCCTGTGCTGACCGTTTTTTGGCTTCCTGTAGAAACAATTTTTGGATTTCTTGTAGAAATGGCCTTCTGGCTTCCTGTAGAACCAGTTGGCACTGTTCTGGCCTGCTTGGCTGGGGGTGCCTTCTCCTTTAGCTTTGTTGTGGCTGCCTTAGGTGTGCCTTCACTTGCTTGGACTTTTTCAGTCTTTTCTGCCCTACTCTGCAATCTCTTCTCCCTAGGTGCTTGTGTCATTTTTCCACCCACCATTTTGGCCTCAGCAGCTTGGCCTTTCTCTTGTTTCTCTTTTTGTCCTTGCTTTGGTGGTCTGCCCGGGGTTTCCTAACCTTTGGATTTCTTTTCTGCCTCCATGTGCTCCTTCTCCTTGCTACTGGAGGAAGTGAGTTCCTCAAAATTCGGATATCGTCATCCTTAGACATATTGCAAAAAATCTCCTCGGAGAGAAGGGTAGTATAGGTATGGAGTGCATCTTCTACTAGGAGCTTGATAAGCCCATGATGGGCCAATTGGTCTGGTTTCCCTTCCCTTAGCTTTGTGGCACACTCAAACAAGGATTGCAGGAGGAAGTAGGGGATGCTCAACTTTTGTTATGTGGGTAAATCCATTTTGTGCCTCAGTTCAGTTAGCAAATGGAAGTGATAACCATATACAATATTGAACCGCCCTTCACAGGTAATATATTTCATAATTTGAAGGTTGACTTCGCTCCAAAATGGCTGTAGGTTGGTTCTCCAGATCCCATTCTTATCCTCTGAAAACTGTTCCTCTGGTAAGAAGAATTTATTTTTAGCCTTTTAACCCAATTTCCTCTCCTCTTTATCCTAGGGTACCCCCATTGGTAGATCAGTGACTCTGGTAATGAGTTGTGAGGTGAGCTTTAGGGTCAACCCTTTGAAGTTTATGGTGGCTAATGTCTTTGATTTAGGCTTCAGGGACCTTAGGAATTCTTCTGTTATTTCATCATCGTGACCTTGAATTTTTTCACAGAAGGTCATCTAGTTTGCACGGGAAAATAGGTCTACCACCTCAGGAGTTTCTCGTAGTTTCTTGGAATCTGAGGGTTCCTTTCTGATAAACCCTCCTCGCATGGTGAAAAATGCTCTGTTTTGGCTTGTGCTTTGAGCAGAAAGGGAATTCTATGCATGTTTCCTCCTCAGAACGTTGAAAACAGTATCCGTCATGCCACTTCATATCAATTCCCCAGTTCTAAAACTCGACTGCCCGTGTACAGAAGGACAACTCTGCTTTCCCTAAATAGAGTGCAGAGCTAAATTTCCATCATACACATAATCATGTAAAATTCACATTTTTTTTCTCCCACCAGTTAGCCTTGACAGTGTTTCAACTTCTCTACGGGAGGAATTTTCTTCAGGACCCATGGAGAAAATCATGGACACAAACCAACGAAGAAAATTTCATGCAACCACAAGTAAACTGCAATTTTGGATTCACAGAGAGACTTGCTTTTAATTTTTCCTACACGAGCACATCGAATTCACCACCTTTTGAAATATCATGCATGGGAATGGTGTTTTCGGGCCTACCTCTCTTAGAATTTCCAACCTCGACGTAGACAATCCAGGTTTCCTTGTTATTCCAGGTTTCCTATAGCGCTCGTTCCTGTAGAAAGATTTTCCGACTTCTGGAGGATGTCACGATGCTTTTGGAAAAGTCTGAGATGCAGGAGGATGTTGGAACGGGTCGAGAAGCTCGGGCTAACAAACTGCAGAGGAGGAGGACGCATACTCTGCTGCAAAAACAGTTGCAAGTGCAAATGACAGTGATTCATCATGAGTTATTTGGCCAAGCAATTTAATTACTGCGCAATTCATGGCGCGGGGGTGAGCTGTCCAAGCCGATCTATTAGCCAAAGTCATAGCCATCATTCTTGGGCGTGTCTCTAACCGCCAAATCCTTTCTTCTTCCATTAACCGCCGACATTTTTGTCACACTGTCGATTCTCCCCGACTGGACACTTGCCACGTGTCAACTGCCCATCTCTTTGGCATAACCGGGCTCGTTCAGATCCCACGAGGACATCTGACTGGCTATGGGTGGTCAGTTGACTGGCCACCCAACTTGTTCAATCCACACATTTCATAGTCATGCAAATTTTAGAGTATAGTTCATGCAATTCGACAAATAAGGTTAGACACTTACCTGTGTCGCCGTGGACGTGTTTTGCAGGCTTCGGGACGTGGAATGTTGGATTTTCTTGCTGCTGCTTGGTGCCCGGGTGCTGGAGATCCTTTTTCATTGGCTGATGATGGATACAAGACTTTGGGACCCAACCCTCTGGTGTTAAATGCTGCATGCGTTGACTTCGTTTGATTTGAGCTGCAGGTGTCTCCATAGTATGTGCTCCTGCCGGATCAGCTGCTACATGATTCCTGTAGGACATCTTGTAGCTGCTTCTCCTCCTAGGATGCATGATGAAATGATTAGGATTGCATTCACAGATGAAGGGTCCTGATGGAGCCTTGATAGGTAAAGTGTGTGAGCCTCTGTATGCTTGATTTATCACTTGGAAGAAAAAATTTAATCTCAGGAAACAGAACTCTTGTATGACTGTGCAAGAATACCTAACCAGATTGTTGCAATGGTGATGGAAGGAGATGAAACAAGTGGAGGGTGGAAGAAAAGAGTGGTTTCATGCCCCATCAACATATTTCAAGCTTCAAATCCCTCTCCATAATCGATTCTAGCCTTCCCAAGGCTCTACATGATGTTTCCTATAGAAATGTAGAACTTCTTGTTGAAAGTCCTGAAACTTACTGTAGAAGGTTGAACCTCGACCAGATTGTGTCCAAATCCTCAAAACATGAGTGTCCATGGAGGGAATGTATGTGAGGATGCCCGGTAACTTGGTACGGACCCCTGTCCTTGTTTTGGGAGGCCTCCTTTCTGCACTATATTCCTGTAGCCTGCAATAATTCTTGAGAGATTAGACTTGCTTCTATTCCCTTTTTTATTTCTTTTTTATTTCTTTTTTTTTCTCTTTTTTTTTTTTTGAGAGACAGAGAGAGACAGTAGGGGTGCCTCCATGAGGTTTTCACCCCTACTATCTTCCTTGGGAACCTTAGAGAGGTTTTCACCCAAGCATCTTTTTATTCAAATTCTTTATTTTTTGAGAGACAACAAGGGCACCTCCATGAGGTTTTCACCCTTACTGCCTGCCCTCAGCACCTCAGAGAGGTTTCTGTTCAGGGATATTTTTATTCCTTTTTTTTTGTTTTTTGATGATTATTAAGGTGTGGCCGGAACAGAGGCAGAACCCTTCTCTATTACCAACACTGATTTTTCCACAGTTTCAATGAACTCTTGCCTGGAAAGGGGTTTCCTGTAGATCTTCAGTCGATGCCCATTGACGAGCATGGGGATGTCTTCTTCACAATGGTCCTGATAAGGACTGAACCATTTTCATTGCACTTCTCCACTGTATATGGTCCTAGCCATCTTGTCCTCAGCTTCCTTTGAAATCCATGTGTCTGGAGTCATACAACAACGCCAAATCTCCCGGCTGGAATTGCTTTTCATGAAGGTCTCGGTCATGCTATATATTCCTTTGAAGTTGAACCACTTCTGAGTGGAGGAGGGCCTACATTCGGTGTTCATCTAACCCATTCATCTACAATAACGTTTCACGTTGAGCATGGCTGAGATCTAGGTCTAGCTGAGCTGCCATCCTCAAGGTGGTGTACTCGAACTCTATTGACAACAGAGTTCTCTTCCCGTAGACAACCTCATAAGGTGTGAATCTGGTTGTGGTCTTCCAAGTGGTGTTGTAGGCCCAAGTGGGCTTAACCAGGTGATCTACCCAATCCTTTCTGCTGCTGCTCACCACCTTAGTCAAAATCCCTTCTAATGCTCTATTAGTGACTTCCACTTACCCGTTTGCTTGAGGATGATATGGGGTGGAAGTCCTATGCTTGATCTTGTGATGAGCGAGCAAGTCTTCAATTAAGTTGGAGGTGAACTGGCTTCCTTGATTGGTGAATAACTCTCTTGGGTAGCCAAATTTGTTGAAGATGTTCTCTCTTAAAAAGTCAACCACCCTTTCTTCTGTTGCCGCTTTGATTGCCTTCGTTTCTGCCCACTTTGTCAGGTAGTCAGTGCACACAATGATGTAAGACCTTTCCCTTGAAGGATGGTTAATAGGACCCACAAAATCCATGCCCCACTTCTCAAATGGCTCGAGGGTCACTTGAGGTTGGAGAGGCATTTCATCCCTTGGAGTTGATTTCCCCATCCTCTGGCATCGGTCACACTGGCTGATGTATCCTTTGACATCTTGATGAAGAGTGGGCCAATATTAGCCTGCCTGTAGAATTTTGAAGGCAGTCCTCTTTGCTGCAAAGTGGCCTCCACAGGGTCCATCATGACAGGTTAGGAGAATGTCAAAGAATTCCTCCTCCCTAGCAAAACACCTCAAGATCTGATCGGGGCCAAGTTTGAATAGGTTTCCCCCGATCCAAGTGAATGGGGCACTCTTCCTCATGATTATGCTCTTCTCCTTTGAGGATAGATGCGAAGGGAACTGTGTTGAGAACAAGTAGTTTGCTATATCAACAAACCATGGAGAGAGCACTGAGATAGCAAACAGATGTTCATCTGGCATATGGTCATCCACTGTTCCTTCTTCACCTACAGGCAAATCCAATCTAGACAAGAAGTCAGCAACAACATTTTCTTTACCCAGTTTGTCAACGATAGTCAAATCAAACTGTTGAAACAAAAGTAACCATCTAATGATACGTGCATTTACATCAGGCTTATTCATTAAATATCTAATTGCAACATGATCAGTATGCATAAATGTTTGATAGCCAGTGATGTAGTGTTGGAACTTGTTCAGGGAATGGACCACGGCCAGGAACTCTTTCTCGGTTACAATATAGTTCATTTCTCCCTTGGACAGGTTTTTGCTGACAAAGTATATGGCATATGGAAGTCAAGACCGCGTTCAAGACCGCGTTCTTGCATGGTTCGATCAAAGAAGAGGTCTATGTGGAGCAACCTGAAGGATTTGTGATTTATGATTGAAAATATCATGTATGCAAGTTGAAGAAGGTTCTCTATGGGCTGAAGCAAGCACCTCGAGCATGGTATGAGAGGATCAATAGCTACTTGATGAAGCTGGGACTCACTAGGACTAAAGCTGATCATAACCTTTACTTTATGGTTGAAGATGACAAGCCTCTCATACGGGTGTTGTATGTGGATGACCTCTTTCTAATAGGTGCAGACCCTCTCATTCACAAATGTAAGAGGGAGTTGGCTTCTGAATTTGAAATGAAGGACCAAGGACTTGAAGTAAGGTAGAAGCCAAGGGAAATTTTCCTATCTCAAGGAAAATATGTGGTAATGATATTGGAAAGATTTGGTATGATGGATTGAAAGCCTATGACTACCTCGAGGATCTTAACTTTTAGGAGTTATATGGTAGTGATGTCGAACCAGATTTGGGAAATGCCTTTGAGTTTCATAAACTCATTCACATTAATGTTCTTAGTGAACCTCCGTCTGAAAAAATGTTTTGTAGTTAGCATTGTGAGCTCATAGTTGGTTAATCCTCACTGAATTGATGCGAGGAATCTTCTAAGATATCTTCATGGCACAATTACTAATGGATTGAGATACACTGCTGGAAATATGAAACTACATGATTATTTGAATGCTGATTAGGTAGGTAGTGTGGAGGATCACTGGAGCACTTTTTAGTGTTGTTTGTCTTTGGATTCTACTTCGATATAATGGATGAGAAGGAAGTAGATTCGGTTGCCATAAGCACCACCAAGACCGGATACATATCTACGAGTATGATCTTGTATGGAGCTGCCTAGTTGGGGAAAATTTTTCAGTGAGTTGTTTGAACACATACCACTATGATTCTCTGTAACAACCAGAGGTGGGATTCGATTATTGAGGAATCTCGTATTCGTCGATTGCTTTAGTATATAAACATCATCTAGGATATGGTAAGTCGATGAGCAAGGAGGCTCCATCACATTAAGATGATGTACACGTTGATACACCTTGTCAAATCCCTGAGGAAAGATCTAATCTGTGATTTTACCAAATGACTTGGAGTCATCAAGAAACCCTTGTACAAGGGTCCTGTATGTTGCATACATTGAGCTCTAAGAGCTCTAAGGGCTTGCGGTTCTTACTGGAGCAACATGCGACCACAAGGTGAGTCACCCTCCCCTGGTGGTGTGCATTGGAACAAGATGATTCGCTCTCTTGTGAAACAAGATGATTCGCTCTCTTGTGGGACAAGATGATTCACTCTCTTGTGGAATAGGATGATTCACTCTCCTCTGTAGCAAGATGATTAGTTCTCCTATGAGGCTTGGATTGATGTGTCCTCCATGGTGATTGTAGCAGGATTGATGTGTTTTCCTGTGAGGCCTGGATTGATGTGTTCTCCATGGAAACCTAGATTGATGTGTTCTCCATGGCAATTGTAGCAGGATTGATGTGTTCTCCTATGAGGACAGGATTGATTAGTTCTCTTGTCGAGGCATCCTACCCATGGAGTTTGGGACTCATGGTAAGCACCTCTCATCTGATCAATCAGTAGGGAAATGAAGTTAGGGACCATAGTAGTACTGATGGATGCATTGTTGTATCTACCGTACTGCCTATGCTAGGATGACCTTCATTGATTTGGGATCAATGATACTGGTGTAGGACGAGTTGTAGGAGTTGTACCATACTATGACACTTACTTCGGGTCGGTTGAGACTGGTTTGGGACCAGTGGTAGATACTCTGAGACTGACTTCGTGTCAGTGCAGTACTGGTCTGGGACCAGTGAGAGTGGTACATACTATGACACTGACTTTGGGTCGGTTGAGACTGGTCTGAGACCTGTGGTAGACTCTCTGAGACTGCAATACTGGTCTGGGACCAGTGGTAGGAGTGGTACTTACTATGAAGCTGACTTCGGGTCGGTTGAGATTGATCTGGGACTAGTGGTACGCACTCTGAGACTGACTTTGAGTCAGTGGAGGATGATACTGGTTTGGGACCAGTTGCGTTGTACTCACTATGACACTGAATTCAGATTGGTTGAGACTGGTCTGGGACCAGTGGTACATACTTTAAGGCTGAATTTGAGTTAGTATGATACATCCTTGATCATTTCTTTTTCTTCATAATTTGGACAAAAGCAAAGTAGAACAGAACAAAGTAGAGTAGCGCATAATAGAGCAGAGCCATACAGATCAGTATAATTCAGAACAAGACAAAGTAGAATAGGTAGAATAGAGTAGAGCAGGGCAAGTGTGAGGCTGTATAGGATAGTGCATTTGGTGGATGAATAGTAACGACCAATAGACAGACTGTAGACGAAGGTCTCCCTAGTTGAGAGGGAGTGTTAAAATTGGAAACTAGGGCAAAACTTCATGTGGGTCATCTTATTCATGGCTGATAATATTTTTATTAGATTCCTCTCATGAAGAGGTGTAGGATTGATATAAAGATCATCTGATTCCTATAAGTATTCATGGAGATATGAATTTATTTTGATTATGGAATTATTATCAAGCCGACCCACAACTCGTGTAGGCTCAAAATCCCAATAGTCACATCTTTTCAAACACCAACGCTGTGTATAAATACAAGATGAATTTTCCTCATTTGGACTCACTCATCTCATCACATCTCTCTCTCCCTACTGCGTAGAAAAGCGTGTCTTCTCTACTGCGCAGAAAAGGGTCTCTCTCTCACACATGTGAAACTCGAAGCTGTCGAAACTGAAGCTGCAACTGTAGAAGTAAAGATTGACCTGTGTGGACTAGAAGATCAGCTCATCTGAACTATGTTGTAGGCTCATCTAAGCCTCCTCTAAAAGCCGCAACTTTTGGTGGTGGAATCAAGTCAATCCGAGTGATGGTTTGCAAGATATCATCTGCCCTAGTTTGAAGTCGGAAGGTGCCGAAACTAAAGCTGCAAATGCAGAAGTAAAGATTGACCTGCGTGGAATAGAATATCTTTTCATATGAACTATGATGTAGGTTCATCTGAACCTCCTCTAGAAGCCGCAACTTTTGGTGGTGGAATCATGCCGATCCGACAGTCGGTTTGTGAGATATCATCTGCCCTAGTTTGATGATCAAGCCGCTAATGTTGATGGTGCTTATCTAGGGTTTCCTACTATTGAAATAAATTAGATTTATTGTACTATTTCTCTCTGATAAATTATTTAAGATAAAAGAAGATTTGATCAAAGGGTTTCCCCACATATTGTGGGGTTTGTCCCTAGCTAGCTGCCACATCTTGTGTCTCTTGTCTTGGATTGTTTTCTGTCGATCGTTTAGTGTTCTATCTACACTTTAATTTATGTACATGTGATTGATAATCTATGGAATATAATAAGAAAAAGAAGTAAACTTTTATAAGCATAGAACATACCATAACTTAACATGGGTCGAGTTACTAGTCGTCGAAGCCTTGGTTGGAAAAACGGTTTGGAAGCTGTGTATAAGTTGTGGGTTGAGTTACTTGTTTTGGAATCCTTGGTTGACCAAACACTCTGGAAGCCAAGGAAGGCTTCGATGGAGACCAATCTAATGATGGCTTTTGGTGATGTCCAACCGTGAGGTGGAATCATTGTTTGATGGGTTGAGGTGGGTGGCCTCTAGAAGCCCTGTATGAGTTTTGATTGATGTGTTCTATGAGATCTGACATTTGTGCTTGGAATATGGCACGGGGGTGACTCGCTGAATAGAGACTTGGTTCAACCGATCTATGGTCGGGTGGAGCATGGTAGCCCCATCTCTGGTTGGTTCATTGCATTATTAATGAAAAACATTCATTCCCTTGATTTTCATGTGCAAATGTACTCATGTGTATATGGATTTTGATGGCTGATATTTTTATTGCATTTCTATTACTATTATGTTTTTTTGTGTACATTTACCCCGGAGGCTGTTACAATCTTCAATGTTTACTTCTAAACCATCCATCTTATCTTCTATGCCATCCATATTAGATTCCACGTGGTTCATCTTAACTTCCACACCTTTCTTTAAACCATTCATCCCACCATGCATCTTAGCTTCAATTCCATTCATCTTAGCTTCCATGCCTTTCTTTAAACCATCAATCTTAACCTCTGTTACTTTTTGTGAGAGTGAAATTTGTCATACTTGGTCTCATAATTTTGATATATCATGTTGCATTTCTTCCTCTTCTTCATGCGTCATGCTAGAGCTTTCAGTTTGCTTACTAGGTGTTTCCATTTTCTTTCTTAGAGGCATCAATTAATGATAATTGCACTTCACTATGCCCTTTGAATTCCTTAAAACTAATTTTTCAAACCAAACTTAAGAAAAAATTATAAAGGCTACACACCTTTTTTCACTTTCTAGGAGCTCGAT
>APFE030857103.1:0-18543 GCA_000404065.3 Pinus taeda
ACAAATGTCCCCGAAAAAACCAAACTTGGGAAAACTAGTGCAACAACTGAGGGTTTTATTATTAAGTGAGTGCAATCTATGGATGCCCAAGTGGGAATCCAAACAGAGAAAAAAGAATGGAAAAAATATTGTGAGTAATTTTCCTCACCCCCCCAGGATATCCTGGCTCAATGAAGCCAATCGAATTGGCTGCCCAACTGCCTCTACGTGGGCCCTGCATCAACCTCTATGCAGGCCTGAAATATGTTGCCTTGAAATTACCTCTGATCTATTACTGACTAATTTTGCTGGTATGGAGTCCTCTGGCTTGGTTCTCTGGAAATTCCTTTGGCCACTAGCGCCTGAAACGAATCTTCCTCCAACTAAATCGAATTTCCTTCTAGAGGCTTCTGCACAGACCCTGCGTCAGCTTCATTGTGGCTCTTTCTGCCTCTTTGTGATGCACTTCACCAGATATGGCGAACTTCCTCCGACTCACTGCCTTTTCCCCTCATTGTTTCTACTTTCTTCTCCAACTTTCCAACAACTACTGCTGCTCTCTGGAAATCAAACTGCCAAATAAATCGAAACACTCAAGTGTGTTCTACATATACCCATCAACTTCTTCTTATAATTGAGTTTCTAGAGAATTCTCACCTTATCTCAATTGATATTGATTAATTAACCATATTTCCTATGTTTAGACTTAGGAAATATTTAAAAACAAACTAATAATCTAATTGGGACACTTCTAGGCGGAATTTCCATAACAATTTTTGGGTTATGGAGAGTTTATGTGTTTTAGCCTCTCTACAATGTTTCGAGGCTAGAACACCTCCGATGCTACAAAAAATAACAGTACTAGGTTCATACAACCTTCAAGGAAGTCCTCAAGTTGAGGGGAAAAGAATTAGGGTTTCCTGCTTGGAGCAACACTTAGGGCAAGAGATTTTATAGATGAAATTTGAGTGGATTCCCACCAAGCTTGGAAAATAGGTAGCCTATACCATAAGCTTGATGTTTAAGCTCTCAAATCACTAAAACTCCTCCTCCCTAAAATTTTGCTACAAGCCCTAAACTTTTTCCCTAGCCTTAAAAGGACCAATTTTAGGGGAGAAAAATATGGAGAAAATTTAGGGTTGATCACCAGTGACTTGGAATAGTTCCTTACCCTTTAGGCATATGGAGTTAAGGCTTAAATATATAAGCTAGATCCTTTCTAAGGAGGCTAAAAATTGATGCCCTAGGTATCAAATTTTAACATTTACCCACTTCAAAAGAAAATGGAGTTTGATCAAGAGATTAATGATTTCCTCCACTAGGAATATTCATTACAAATTGTACAATAAATTATTTTTCAACGATTAGGGCACAAAATAGCATAACCTAGAAACAATAATTCCATACATTAGATAATTTCATGATAGAAAATATTCAACAATAAGCAATTCAGACCAATATGTGGTATATCCATCCTTTATCCAAAGAAGTAGCTCCAAGTACAATAAAAAATAGCTTCCAAATATGAAAGTGCATCAAATAGATCTCCAATAGCCAAGAAGGGACAAGTGAAAAATTCCTCTAAGACGTCGAATTCCAAGTGTGATGATGATGAGAGACTCAAATGAGGTCTCTTCTATCTATACATTTCTAATCAATTCTAATTTTAGCCTAAAGCCCCTCTTAGTTGTCAAATCATGGGAAAAATCTAAGTGTGGTTACAAGCCAACCACATAGCCAATGTGAAATCATAAAATTTAATCCACAATAGGGTCTAAATGTTAATTTCATCGCTGTGTTGGCCTCATGGAGGCATGCGTTGAGCTCCCTTGATGCCAAACTAACTCAAGAGGTTTCTAAATTCATCCTCTAGGGGTTGACCCCTAGGCATCCATGCAAATCATCACATGGACCCCAATTTTGTGTTTGAGGAACAAAATGGGTCTCAAGCGTCTCCTGGTGATCAAATATATTGACTCTACTCCAACATTGAGGGCTCAGAATATGGTGCTAGCCTTCCCATGTCTCAAAGGGTGAGAAAACCTCATTTGACCCTAAGATCATTCACCAAACCATCAATGCACTACTAAGTCGGCTGGGGCATGCTAGTCAAAGTGCATCATCTCACAAATAATGTGGAGCAAAGTACAAACTATTGTGGTATTGAAGGTTCCCATGGAATGGAATGATTCTCTACAATTGTCAAGAATCTCATGGATCTCAACGATTCAATTGTAGGGTTTCATACGCTCCTCTAGTGGACTTAGGCCCCAATTAATTTTCCCAAACCATGATGAAACCACCTACCAATCACACATAATGTCCAGTGTCACATCTTTACCATTAGGTAACATTAATCTTTTGTGAATCTAAGTTAATCAAGCTTGTTAATCAAGGGAAAATTGATATTTCATATGGGGCTTCCCTTCCAAATTTAGGGTTTTGATATTGTTACTACTCTACCTAGCAGGGGTCCTAGGAAGGGATCCTATAGAGAAACTACTAGCTCAAGGGGAAACAATGGAGTGATAACCCATTGTCACCTTAGCTAAGGATCCCTGCCCTTTGTAAAATTTCATTGATGGGAGGAGACCCGATATAAGAGGAATCACAATTATGAATAGATAAATGATCGTGGCCCTTGATGGTGTGAAGTGGTTTAAATTCTGGATCATACTCTTGTAAACTAGTCATCCACTTCGCTCTTCTGTCACCCAACTCTTGTTGGACAAACAACGATATGACTACTGTGGGACATAGATAATACAATGATTCTTCAAGAGATAGGGCTGGAAGTTCTTTACCGCCTTATAGACTGTATATGCTTGCTTATTAATGGTGGGATAGTTAAGTTCAGGTGCTTGTAGGCTAGCACTCATAAAAGATATTGGTCGCTCATTATTCTGAACATCTTTCTGCATAAGCACAATGGTAAGAGAAGTGTCAGAAGTGAAGGTATATAGCATAAAATATTTGTTGAAATTTGGGTTGTATAAGTCTGGTGCTTCTGTAATAGCTTGCTTAATATAGGAAAATGATCATTTTCCCTTTTAACCCACTTGTACATTGCATCCTTCTTTACCATCTCCTGTATAGGTTTGACAATTTGAGCATAATCAAAGATGAACGTGCGGAGAAAGTTGATCTTCCCTAGGAAGGACTGCATGGATTTCTTGTTCACTAGGAAGGGAATCTACATAATAGCTTTGACCCTATTAGGCTCCACTTTGATCCCACTCTTTGTGATGATATGGCCCAAGAGGTTTCCCTCGGACACTGCCAAAAATTTCTTTTCGGGATTAAGAGATATCTCACATTTTCAACATCGCTCTAAGATTTGCTTCAAGTGGCATAGGTGGTTGGATCTATTCTTCGAAATAATCATGACATAATCAAAATACAATATGATCTAACCAATCAATCCACGAAATACGATGTCCATCGCACACATTGAAAGGTCATACCAATATTAACTAGCCCAAAAGTTATTCTTCTAAATGTGAATGTTCCCCACTTCGTTTGAAAGGTAGTCTTAAGCCTGTCAGGCTCTGAGAACAGAACTTGTTTTTATCTAGAATAATGATGAAGAAAAGAGAACATCTATGACCTTGATATTGTCTGCAATTTTTGTTCCATAGATGGCACAAGGTAGTTGTCTTTATCTAAGGCGCAGTTGAGATTTCATAAATATATGCACAAACATATTTGCCCGGACTTCCTCCTCACTGGGACTAGATTAGATAACCAGGTTGAATGTCGCACCTTGTAAATGATCTAAGCATCCAAAAACTTCCTT
The DNA here is from genome assembly GCA_000404065.3 of Pinus taeda. Lineage (NCBI taxonomy): Eukaryota > Viridiplantae > Streptophyta > Pinopsida > Pinales > Pinaceae > Pinus > Pinus taeda. Next base: position 3,776 of record APFE030857103.1, read on the forward strand.
AACTCCTTTTGAGTCAGGGGCTTGCATTAGATGTACCTTTTGCAACTTTTGCTGAAAAGGCTTGGCCCCTTCCTTTATTGGGATAATGTGTTGGATTATTTGCATGTCATAAGTTTTGAGCTCATCATATGTCCATGCGAAAACATCTCGACACTGCTTGAATATGTGGATGAAGGCTTGTCGCTCTTGTGGTGTGCAACAAGTACAAAGATTAATAAACTTTGGATCCTTTTCGGTTCCAAGATTGATCTGCTCATGCCACAATGTTGAACTGTGGGTTTTGACGTTGATTGGTCCTCTAGAGCGATTTTGCAAGTCATACAACTCTCTAATGATATCGCGCCCTTTGGCATGGGGTTCTCCTTGCTTGTGCAAGCTGCATCTTGCAATGCTTTTTGGTGCTCGTCTTCATCAATGGCTGCATCTTTGAATACATTAATGTTCGCCATGAAATGTATTATTTTTTGTTCATCATTAAAAGTGTGTAGATTAGTGATATTACTAGGGACAAATGGTTTATAAAGAATTTCAACAAAATAAACATCCCTAAGCAGTGACAATCTAGTAGCAGCATTTTCTAATGCATTTGCAGCTACATTATGCATTCTAGGAACAAATATAATGTTAAAAGATTGGAATAGATAAATTAAATGCCATACCTCTTGTTGATATCTTTTCAAATTAGGTGATACACAATGTATATTATTATGTACCTGTCGTACGAAAATCTATTAATCACATATTGCTTCAAGAACTCTAAAATTGAGTTCAATGGTCTTCTGTAAGCCGAGGATGAGTGCTTAGTATTCCTTCGTGTTATTAGTGCACTCAAATTCCAAGCGGCTTGAGATTAGGTTTTTTCTCTGTCACGTAGAACTAAAACACAACCAGCTCCAAAGCCCTCTTATGTCTTTGAACCGTAAAAAAAAAGTCCAAACATCATATGTACAAGAGCTACGCCCTACACTAGTACCAACACTACTATCTACTATACAAAGTTCATTTGCGCCAGTTGGACTAGGAAGGAGTTCCCACTGTGTGCCTAGTGCGACTAGGGAAGGCTGAGCCAGGTAGCACCCTAGGTTAGTCTTCAAGAAGCAATTGCCAAAGATTAGATCTGCTAAAGCAGCTGGCTCGTTTTTCCCCTCGAAGGGTGTGATAGTGTGCTTCATGTAAGGTTTTGAATCTACCTAGATTTGGTTGTTTTTCCCTTGTACATAAGCCATACATGTGACCAACCAATAGAAAAATACCCCTGTAAATTGTTGGACTAGTATCTACTTAGCAATACATTGTATGCTTCCAGGATGTCTACAATTACTATGTTTATATATTGGTGAATGTGTTGGTCAGATGATAGACAAATAAGCACATTTCCGAGTTCCCCAATAGCATGGACAAGAGTCCTGTCCAACTGAATGATTTGTGCATTTGTCTTATCCCATTTTGCATTGATTTTCTTAGCTACAAATAGTGGCGTTGCATTTACAGATGCACCGGAGTCGACTAAGTAATTGTGTACATTGTAATTAAAAATTTCAAATGTTAATAAAAACATAGGGTAGAGTGTGTTATTATTTAATGTTGACACATTAAGAAAAGATTCCAGGGGACCAAAAGACTTACCAAATCCCTTCTACGAAGAAGCGTTGTTACTTGAGGTAGGTTGTTCAAGAGTCTGGACAAGTAGTTCCCGCTGGCACGCGATTCTTGTAAGTTCGAAGAGTGAAATATTACCGCAAGCTTTCTTCATGTCTTTGATTATGTTATAATCAAGCACGGTGGAAATTTCAAAGTGTCTTGAGGAGTAACCTTATTTGATACCTCCAGAATGGTAGGCTTTCTTTTGTTATTAGCGGAAGTCTTTTTTCACTGAAGCAATGTTTCCTTACTTTCTCTAAATCTTGACAGTCGTGTGATCTTCCTTAACAACTTTTCTTTCAATTTCTGCCTTGTCAACTCTTGTTTGAAGACCGATCCTTGGCTTCTAAACTTATATCAACTATTCTGGTTTTGAGCTCAATCCTCATTCAATGGCGGTTCTTCAACATTTTTCTTTTCAGCTGCATATACACAACTTAATGTATTCATTTCATGTACAACACTCGTAGTTTCTTTAGCTACAACTATTTCTTCCTCCTCTTCCACTGGCTCAGTCTAATCATCTGAAAGTACTGTATCAATGATGTGCAAAGCGAGAGTGTTCATGCTGTGATTCTATTGGGGACATATCTTTTTCAAATGATACTCTTGATGAAATGAACAATATTGGTCCATGCCCATGCTTTCAATATTCAACACGACATTAGAGCTTTTTGCAGACTTGTCTTGTTTATTTTTGTTGTTGCCTGTGTTGGTAGCCCTTCCTAGGAATTTGAATTCAGGGGGCTTACTACTTACAATGGTCTCACTTGGCCTTTGTTTTAACTTTGCCAACTCATTGAACAAAGACTTAATGGTTCAGGTCAAGCTTTCAAGACTGGTAACTTATTTATCCTTGGCCTTATTTGAGGAGCCATGAGACCTTTTTCCTGTGTCTTTGGAGTCTTTTAATGGTTCATCGTCAAAAATCACTACAATTGTGCACAAGTCGTTTCAAATGCAATAACTTCTTTGTAATTTTCTCCCATAATTTCTTTCGCAGTTTTACTCACAAACTATGTGATGCTTGTTGGTAAGGAAAAAGTGTACTAACAAATGGTGATGGAGTCATGAGGTTTTGTATTTGTAGGAATTTTTTTCAATATTTGATTAATCCTCTAGTTAAAATATTTAACTTTCTCTTTCTTCTCCATCTTCAAATTACCCAGCTCTTTCAATAACATGGCAAGGGTTTTATCTATTGAATAATATCTATTGACGCATCCCCTGATGATGGACTCACTTGGTAGTTCGAAACATTGGGTTCACTAAAACTCTATAACAGGTCATTCCTCCCATCTAAAAAGGGTTTTATCGTTGACAAACGTTTCAAGGAACACCCTTTTAAACCCCTTCCAATTATGGATTGAGTTTGGAGGAAGACTGCAGTACCATACAAATTCTCTGCCATCTAAGGTACAGGGGAAAATTCTACATGAAACATCATCGTAACGTACCTCAAGCATTTACAGATGTACATAGAAGTTTTCCAAATGGTCCTCTGCTTTCACTTCTTTGTTAGGATCATACTTCATTAACAGTTTCTCTGGGTGCCTCTACATCTTGTGAAAAACACCCCAGAGAGCATATGGGCCCTGATACATCCAATCTAGATCTTTGTCCACCATATCTTCATATTTATGCTCCTCTACCTCATAAGAATCTAAAGAATCTTCTTCCTCCTCTTCATAACTTCCTAACCCTTGGAAAGTGTCATCTGAGAGTACAACGCCTTTTTCGTCAGCACTATTAAAATATGGAGGTTGCTATGATTTATCTGTGTTTTCCACAGTCTCTACTAGCTCTTCAAGGGTGGCAAGAACCAAATCTTTGACTGTAGAAACCAGTATCCCAGTAGGAGCGGTTATGTTTTTCTTTGGAAAATAAGGAAGATTGTGTACTCCACGGATCAATCCAATAACCTTTGAAAACTTATGGGTTATAGGTTGGGTGGCCCAAATCTCCTCATAAGAGATTTCACAAATTTGTTGAATACCGGGTTGGGAAGATCTGCTAAACTCAGGAATATGAGAAGGGAAGGTGTCAGGAATATTACTTCATTCACCAAATGAAGTATGATGAGGGTGGGTGAGGTTATCAGCCATAAAAATTGTTGGAAATACTGGGGGGGGGTGAATCAATATTCCTTTTCAATTGTTTTTTTACGAGTTAAAAATTCTATATTTAGAACTGCAAAATGAACAATAGGGAATAATATGTTTTTTAATAAATGCTTTACAATAAATCAATAACAATACTGATGATCTATCGTATCATCGTATAATATAGTATTTATGTGGGGTATATATATAATAGTATGTTGTTATATATATAATATATATTTAGTAGTATATATGCCAAGCACCAACTTGACTTTTTGTTTGTGGTAGGCTCCAAAACCTCCAGGGCACCAACCCTGTCTTGTCAAGGCACCAACCTTGGATTAGAGAGCACCAACTCCAAGGACGCTAATCCTTCCTATTCTGAGGAACCAACCCCAAGGGCTCCGACCCTATAGTTTTAATTTGTCAAGAAATGTTTTGATTGTATTACACTACTCTCAAAATCTTCTTCATCGTGTTTTGTCAATCTACAACTTCAATGCTACATCAATGACAACCCATCTTCATATGAAGGAGTCTTCACAATTCTTCATATTGCCCAACAAAGTCTGCAAAGTTTACCTCATGATGATTTCAACAATGCATCATGATCTTCAATATTTGTTGATACTTATCAAAAAGATATCTGCACTGGGCCTCAATGTCTTTTCAAAACAACTCTGTTTCGACCCTATGTTCTTACTGTCACTGTAACTGCTTCGGGAGTGAGGATTCAGGAGTAATTGCTTCAATAATGACTTCTTCAGAGGAGTCACTATCGCAGTTTCATATTATGCATTCAATTAAAAAACAACCCTGCCCTGTTCATACTTAGATAATCTTCTTAGATCTGTAGAGTGTTCTTTTGAACTCTTATCTGAAATCACTTTGAAACACTGGTCCAATCATTTCAATAAATAACCTAGTCAATCGACTGTTCGACCTTCGATTTCCATCTTCTTTTGCTGGACCTTTCAGCTTCCTTCTTCGCTCGCTCGACGTTTCGACTTCCTTCTTTTCTCACTTGACCTTCGGCTTCCACTTCTTCTTCCATCGGACCTTTCGACTTCCTTCTTTTCTCGCTCGACCTTTGACTTCCCGATCTTCGGATTCCTTTGTCTCTTCGAGTTCACCAATACTCAAAAGACACATTCATTTGGAAGAGAGGTCGACTTATGATGTCGCATATTAAAATTATATTAGAGAGGCCCTTTTTTAATATTCATCCAATATACTTATTATTTACGGAGGATTTCATAGGAGAGACCATACCCAATGCGGTCCCACATCAACGTCATCAATCGCAATCGCAACTTTTGGAGGTCCTACAATCGCAACTCTTAACATCACCGATGTAACATGGTCGATATTCATACTGCCGATGAAATGGGCATGATATAATATTATATAGTCGTCAATAGATCCGTCGGGCCCATAGCTCCATTGCAATCGGAGGCCTGTCAAGCCCAGAATGCTTATCACAATCAAAGTTTTAGTGTGACATTCCTTTAAGACTTGCGATGCAAAGGTTCTGATACAGCGGATGCGATATTACAATAGGGAGTGTTATAAAGGAGCAATCGGGTCTATAATAATATCACGATCAAAGGCTTTACCATGACAACCCTATAAGACTTGTGATGTGGCGATTGTGATATGATCTTAAGCAGTTGTTAATAAACCCGTCGGGTCCACAACCTTATATCGGAGTTAGGGGATTCAATGTGACAAGCCTTCATAACTTGTGACACAAAAATTCTGATAAGGTGGACACGATATAACATAACAATGTATTCTAATGGAGCAGTTAGGTCTGCATATCAAATCGCAATCGGGGGTTTCTGGGTAACAACAAGGCTTTAAGACTCGTGATGCGGTGCATGCGATATTTCAATAGAGGTGTATTGTAACAGAGCCATCGGGTCCACAAAGCTCCTCTAATTTCATTGTTTTCTTCCTTTAGCACTTACTCTTGGGTATATGTGATAAGTGTTGTTGTTTTTCCCTTTAGCACCTACCTTTGGGCATATGGGATATGCTCCGATAAATTGCTTCTCCTTCTTCCAATATGCTTCTCTTTGACTTCCAATAGCTTTTCTTTGATAGCTCCTGTTCTTGACTTCTGATGGCTTCCCTGATGGCTTTTGTCCTTGGCTTCTTGCTCCTGTGACTTCTCTTCACTGTTCCACTCTTCCGATAGCTGTTGCTCCTATCACTTATCTTCCCATGACCTCTGATAACTCTGTTTATGCACCTCCGCCGATGTGTTCGTCTTTGCTACTCGTGGATTTCAATGACCACTTCCACTTACGCTTTGGCTTCATGATGAACTCTTCCGATAGCTTTTCTTTCACTGCTCATGTTCTTGACTTCTAATGGCTTCCAATGTCTTCCCTGATGGCTTTTCTCCTTGGCTTCTTGCTCCTGTTTCTTCACGGATCTACTCTGCTTCTCGTTGGCTTCATATCATGATTTAGTATCCAAGAATATTTCCATATTGACATCAATGACAATCTAGATCAACAATATCCCCCTTTGTCATTGATGGTAATATTATTCTTCTATCCCCCTTTGAAATCAATGGCAAAGGAGTGCTCAGGGACTCCCCTTGTCGAATTGATCCCCCTATCAAACTACTTCTGTTCTTTATGAATAGTAGATCTTCATGGGTATGTTACTCCCCTTGTGATAAGCCCCAGAAATGGGTAATTATATGGGCTCATTCGACCTCTTATTTCGACTTAATCCACCATTCTCACTAGTTTGTTGCATGTTTTTGAATATATTTATGCTAATAGAGTGAATTGGGTTAGTCACTTTGCCATGTAGTCTAATGAATGTTTTATGCAGATTTTTTGGACAATTTTGGACAAAGTCAAGGAATTTATGAGCAAATGGCAGCCAAAACTCGAGGAAATTAGGGAAGAGGATTTGTGGGGGGGTGTCTCCTTCATTTATGACCCCTTTCCTCGAATCCTCCATCAGCAACTCGGAACACAAAGGTCGACATTGATGATTCTAAGGGGCAGCTGAGCAAGTAAAGTAGGACTGTTGTTTATCTTCAGTTCTGGGAAGCCGAGTTCCTTGATTTTAGGAGGACTGTTGGAGGTCCCCATTTGTATAAATAAGGAGACTTAGAGCCGTAGTAGGTTAGCCAGTTATTAGTAGATTTTCGCACTTTTGTGCAGCATTGTGTTCAGCTTATTTTCGAGTTCCTTTTTTAGAACAGTTTATGTAATGTTACTGCTATTTTTGATAATGAAGATGAAACAATTTTTGAGCCAACACTGATCTCTTTCAGAGTGATGAATCTCTTGGGTTAGAGCCCAACCCAAGCTACCTAGCACCTCCTACTGTGTACTTATACGTTTTTGCTTCAATTCATGAGTTAATTCCTATCGCATAGATTCATTTTACTTTGTTAAATTAGGTTGCTTTTGATGGTTAGTATAGTTGTTTTTGTTTCAATTTTCTTAATTAAGTTACTACAGTGACAGAATAAGATTCAAAAATGCCAACAGCAGGCCCTGATATCCTTCTCCCTTCCTGGGACTATGATTTGAGGTCAAGGGACTACTGCTGCCACCAGAAACACAGTTTTTGATCTTCCATGCAACTGCTAGTGTGATAACTTGATTTGGGAAAGCTGATATTGGTTTAGATTTAGTTGCTTAGATAATTTCCTTTTCTTTTTCCATAGATCTCTCTGCATGCCTTTCTATTCATTGGTTACTGTTCAACATTTTCTGTTTGTAGGTCAGAAATTAGGTCAAGCTAGACAAAATTATGTTTTCATGGTATAATTAGTTCTTGCTTTGGTCAGTTTTCATAAATAAATTTGTAGATCTCTTGCAAGACATATCAGCTCACCATACACCCATAGAACAACCAGCACCAACCCCCCTCTCACAGATTTCCCAACTCATTCGCAACATTTCACCAATCTACCCTAATTTCTACATTTTTTTCCATAAAGTTGCTTTCTTGCCATTTGAACAACTCCAACCATCACGTTCATTCTTGATCTTCCTTGACAAGTTCTAGACACCTCAACACCTTCATCTAGTCTTCAATTCCCCTTTCCTATCATTTTTCCACCTTCAAAACTCCAAAAATAGCTCTCACCCTCCTCCTGTAGATCCTCCTGTAGATCCCCTGCAGCCTTTTGTAGAATTTCATGTGAGTGATTTTTCAAAGTCCGATCGCTATGGAAGTCTCCAGTAGGGTACTAGGGGCTTCTTAAGACCTCTCCACACCTTCCTCCACCTTTGCAACAACCAATTCCATCTTCCTTTGCCACCAAACCTCTACACAATCACAACCAGATAAATCATAAGCATAATAATTTCACATAAAAACACTCAAAAGTACAAAAATACATTTTCTTCTCATTTATTTTTAGAAGAAGCTTGAATAAGTACAATTTACCTTTTTAGTAGTCAATGGCACTCATTTCTTCAATTTTCATCTCTTTTCTTGCAAAAGTAGGGTTAATAGGTAAATTAGGGTTTGTGTTACATTTCAGTTCTTCTTCTCTTTCTGCAAACAAATTAGCCCCTATAGAGTTAGTTTTCTTTCATCACAGTCAAAGCTTCTTCTTAGAACTCATAGAAGTTGGCTTAAGCTCCTAGCGAACTTGTGCCAGCTGATCAAGTGATAGCCTGCAGTAAGAGCTAGTACTTGTGCATACAACACCGTCACTTCCAAGTTTGTTACGAACTATCGGGTTGATAAACGTAAAGTAGGAAGCCCCAGGAGTTGCAACATTATTGCTGCAATACTGGTGCTCACCACTTTTTGGCGCCGTTGGCGGGGATGCGTCAGAGTATTTTGTGATTACTGCTTTTCTTCTATTTTCTACTGCAACATTCTGTCAAGTAGTTTATTTCAGCAAAATAGATTAGTCATTTCCTGCTTTCATTTCAATTCTACAAAAGTAGATTACGCATTTCCTGCTTTCATTTCAATTCTGCAATTTCATTTTAGCAAGCGTAGATTAAGCGTTTCCTGCTTTCATTTCAATTCTGTAATTTCCATTCCAGCAAAGTAGATTAGTCATCTCCTGCTTTCATTTAAATTCTACAATTTCCATTTCAGCAAGATTCATTTCAGTTAGTTGCAATTTGTTGTTCAATACATTTTAGTTTTGCAGGTACAAGCAGAAAAAACAAAAATCACCCAAAAAGAGATTTCCTTTCATGCCTCGTAGAAACAGAGACAATTCAGGAAAATTCCTACCCAACACCCCCTCCACATCACTAAGTCACCTTTCTCTTTTCTTTGGTGGCAATGATCCAAAAGAACCTATAGGTGAACCTCCATAGATATACAAAGATCCTATAACAGAAGAAGAGCAAGAAACCATTCCTCCTGAGACCATGGCTAAAAACGGAAATGTTAGAAGAAATGGGGAAAGAATAGAGGGTGCCTTTCCTATCCGGGAGACCAACAGGGACACTAAAATGAAAAACATGTCCTTTAGCCTTACCTCACTTCCATGGATTGACTACTGAAGATCCTGATACCTTCTTGTTTGAATTTGTTGTTCTCAGTCGAACTTATGACTATGTAGAAGATGAGTAGAAGTTGAAACTCTTTCCTTCTACCCTTAAGGATGCAGCATTGTGCTGATTCATGGGGTTGCCTGGAAACAACATCACAAGTTGCACTCAGATGCAGCAAGCCTTTAACAACAAATACCGGGACTACTGTAGATTAAAGGATACCAAGGAAGAAATCTTCCGAATGACCATGGGAAGTGATGAGTCCTTAGAAGACTATGAAGAGAGGTTTCAACTTAGCTATAAAAGGGCCAGGTGCACACTTGACCCTGAATCTCTGAATTTGGTCCTGCTCAAAGGAGTCCCTGAAGATCTTCTAGATACCCTCCATTTGTTGGGAAACCATTCTAGGTCAGCCAGAAAGAAAGGTAGGGGAAGTCAACCTTTAGCCAGTACATCCTCATCCATTTCATCCCTTAGAAGTGAATTTGAGAATCAGCTGGAAGATTTCAAGAGCGAGATGAGGCAGAATCTTGCCATGCAAATGGATACCTTGCATATCAAAAGGAAACAAGAGGAAGCTGAGAGGGCTTTGGCCATATTTTGTCCTAGGTGCACTAGAAGGCACCCTCAGAACGAATGTCCATTAAACTCTATAGAAGTGTGTTCAGTCTATGAAGAAGACCATCCTACGAATCAATGCCCTTCCTTGCCCGGACTTAAAGTTGCATATCAGAGGGGTGAAGGAGCCACTGAACCACTCTATTTCATTAACCAAAGGAGGCCACATGGGCCTAGACTTTACCAACAGGGAATGCAAGGGACATCCCAGACCTATTACAACGCCAATCAAGCCACTTCCATGCCTTCTTGGGGTCCCCCTGTTCATCCTTCTTGGTCCACACCCCCTCCTTGGTCATATCCATCTCAATACCATTTTCAGCTAGTTGCTCATTCGTTTCACTCTTATGCTCAGCCATAGCCTCAATGGAATGCACGACATCAGGGGTGGAGGCCCCAGTACAACTCTCCTCCCGCTCTTTTGCCTCCACCACCTATTCAACCACAACCATTGCCTCTTGCTCCACCAAGGCAACCTCAAATACCTGCTCAACCAAACCCAAACCCCAATAACAGATAGACCCAACAGGTATATAGTGGAGAAACATCATGCCCGACCTATGCTGTGGAGATTCAAGAGATTAACCTATGATCTGGAAAGGTTCTCCCAGATAACCAACCTCCCCCTAAGGAGGATGAGGAAAAACAGGAAAGTGAACCAAAGGCCATTCCACCCTTTCCTAAAAGATTAACTAGAACCACACAACCGACCCCAGAAGAAACTGAACTTCTGGAAGAATTAAAACAGTTATGTGTAAAGATACCACTTCTCCAAGCCATAAAGGATGTGCCTATATACAACAAAATGATCAAGGAGAAATGCTCCAGGCACCTAGGCAGGCGCAGGAAAGATGCTCCAACCATCAATGTCATAGGACAACTGTCTGACCTAATGTTGGGACAGGTGATCTATCCGAAATATCTAGATCCTGGAAGTCCTGTAGTCGATGTCCACATCAATGGCACCGTAATTCCCCATACCCTGATTGATCTAGGGGCTGCCATTAATGTGATGACCAAGGACACTATGCTCAAGCTCAACTTTCAGGGCTCCCTGAGAAAGACCACAACCGTACTACAGTTAGCAACCGCTCCACCGTGACCCCTGAGGGGATTGTGGAAGATGTAATGGTCTCCCTCGATTCTTGGGAGTACCCTACTGATTTCCTAGTTCTCCAACCAAAGGCAAAGCTCACTGGGTATCCTCTCATCTTGGGAAGACCTTGGTTGGCTACTGCAGATGCCTACATCAGTTGTCGAGCTAGGAACATGACAATCAAGAATGGGCATAAGTCTAAGCAGCTAGTCCTATATCCTCCTACCCAAACTTTGTTAGAACATGATTTACCTCTCTGGTCGGAGGAGGATGATGAGGATGAAGTCTATTCCGCACCATTGTGTATAGTAGAAGCTACAGTGGGGGGCCCACAAACCGAAGATGATCTTATTGAAAACTTGACTCAAAATACACCCCCCAGTGTGCTGCCATTAGAAGAGCTAGTGGAAAAAACCCAAGCCAATCCCTTAGTTGATCTCTGTGTGGCTGATCTGACCTCTCTCCGAGTTAAAAATGTGGAATTTGGCTCAAAAAGAACCTTGAAGATCAACTCATCCCTATCCACCTCTCAGGAGAAAGAACTGTGTAGCTTATTGAAAAACCACTCGGATGCTTTTTCTTGGAGCTATAAGGAGATGAAGGGAGTCCACCCTTCAGTCTGTACTCATCACATTTACATTAAAGAAGATTGTAAACCAGTCAGGAAGCCTCAAAGGAGGATGAATCCAACCCTTAAAGACATTGTCAAAGAAGAACTGCAAAAGTTGCTGGATGCAGGATTCATCTACCCTATCTCTGATAGTGAATGGGTCTCTGCTTTAGTGCTAGTGCCAAAGAAAAATGGGAAGTGGAAAATCTGTGTCGATTATCGAGAACTAAACAAGGCCACCAAGAAGGACCATTTCCCTTTGCCTTTCATAGACCAAGTGTTAGATGGCCTAGCGAGGAAGAAGTTTTCTCCTTCGTAGATGGGTTTAGCGGGTACAACCAGATCCAAATCAGCCTGGAAGACCAAGATAAGACCACTTTCACTTATCCTTGGGGTACCTTTGCATACTGGGTCCTTCCTTTTAGGTTGTGCAATGCTCCTGCCACTTTCCAGAGAGCAGTACTAGGTATATTTGCTGAACTGGTTCATGATTCAGTGGAAATATATATGGATGAATTTACCCCTTATGGTTCTAACTTACAAGAAGCTTTGACTAACCTGGGAAACGTTTTAGCCAAGTGCATTGAAATGAACCTGTCCCTCAGTCCTGAAAAATGCGAATTCCTGATGACTGGAGGGACCATGCTAGGTCATACAATTTCTCAGCAAGGATTACAGGTGGATTCCAACAAAATTGCCATCATCCAAAGGGTCCCACCTCCTCAAAAGGTAAGAGATGTTTGGAGTTTCCTAGGCTTAGCAGGGTATTATAGAAGATTCATTAAGGATTTCAGTAAAGCTAGCCTCTCCATTGTTTGGTCTTTTGGGGAAAGATGCTAAGTTCATATGGACTGACAACTGTCAAGAGGCTCTGGATACCTTGAAAAGTAAACTGATGACTGCCCCAATTTTGAGAGGTCCAAACTGGGCCCTATCTTTCCACATTCATACAGATGCCTCGAACAAAGCGATAGGAGCAGACTTAGGGAAAGTTGATGAGAAGCTGCCTTATGCTATATATTTTGTAAGTAAAAACTTGTCCAAGGCATAATTAAACTACACTGTAACCGAAAAAGAGCTCCTAACTGTAGTAAATTCCCTAAATAAGTTCAGACACTACATCATGGGCTATCAAACATTCGTACACTCAGATCATGTTGCAATTAGGTAGTTAATGAACAAACCAGATGTAAATGCTCATATTATTAGATGTTTACTTTTATTGCAACAATTTGATCTAACCAATGTTGATAAGCCGAGTAAGGAAAATGTTGTTGTTGATTTTCTGTCTAGATTAGATCTGCCTGCAGCTGAAGAAGGAATGGTGGATGATCAAATGCTAGATGAACACCTATTTGTTATCTCAGTACTCTCTCCATGGTTTGCTGATATAGCAAATTACTTAGTTTCAACAGAGTTTCTGCCACACCTGTCCACAAAAGAGAAAAGCAAGATCATGAGGAAAAGTGCTCCATTCACCTGGATTGGGGGAAATCTCTTCAAACTTGGCCCAGATCAGATTTTGAGACGATGTGTTGGGGAGGAGGAAGCTTTTGACATTCTTCTAACCTATCATGATGGGCCCTGTGGGGGCCATTTTGCAGCAAAGAAGACCGCCTTCAAAATTCTGCAAGCAGGTTACTATTGGTCCACTCTTCATTAAGATGTCAGGAGATATATCAGCTAATGTGACTGATGTCAAAGAATGGGGAAACCTACTACAAAGGATGAGATGCCCCTACAACCTCAAGTGACTTTCGAGTCATTTGAGAATTGGAGCATGGACTTTATGGGTCCTATCAACCCTCCTTCAAGCAGAAATTTTACATCATTGTGTGCACTGATTATCTGACAAAATGGGCAGAAACAAAGGCGATCAAGGTAGCAACAAAAGAAAAAGTAGCTGAGCTTTTGAGGAAGAATATATTCTACAAGTTTGGATATCCAAGAGAATTAGTCACAGATCAAGGGAGTCAGTTTACATCCAATTTGATTGAAGACTTGCTCACACACTACAAAATTAAGCACTGAACTTCCACTCCTTATCATCTGCAAGCGAATGGATAGGTGGAAGTGACTAATAGAGCTTTGGAAGGAATTTTGACTAAGGTAGTGAGCAGTAGCAAAAAGGATTGGGTAGATTGATTGGTTGAGGCCACCCGGGCCTATAATACCACATGTAAAACCACCACAGGGTTCACACCCTACAAGCTGGTCTATGGGAAGAAGGCTTTGTTGTAAATAGAATTTGAATATAACACCTTAAGGATGGCAGCTCAGCTGGACCTAGATCTCAGCCATGCACAAAAGGAAAGGTTACTTCAGCGAAATGGATTGGATGAATAGAGATTGTAGGCCCTTCTCCACTCAGAGGTAGTCCAACTTCAAAGGAAAATATGGCATGACAGACACCTCAAAGAAAAACAATTCCAAGAAGGAGATTGGGCGCTGATGTATGATTGAAGATATAAAGATTTCAAGGGAAAACTGAGGACAAGATGGATGGAACTATACACAGTAGAAAAATGCAATGACAATGGTTCAGTTCTGATTCGGACCATCGACGAAGAAGCCATCCCCATGCTCGTCAATGGGCATAGGTTGAAGATCTACAGGAAGCCCCTCTCCAAGTAGTAATTCATTGAAAATATGAGTAAAACAATGTTGGTAGTGGAGCAGGTCTTTGTCTCCACTCCACCCACACTTTAAACACACAAAAAAAACAAAACAAAAAAAAAAAGAAAAAAAAAAAGAAAGAAAAAAAACAGAAAAAAGAGAATAAAATATCCCTGTGTGAAAACCTCCTGGAGGTGCCCAGGGTAGGCAGTGAGGGTGAAAACCTCCTGGAGGTGCCCCAACTGTCTCAAAAAAAAATGAGAGAAAAAATGAAAAAAGAAAAAACAGAGAAAAAAACAAAAAAACTAACTTTTTTAGAATGCATTGCAGATTGCAGGAGGGTTAAAGAAGAAAAAATGACATGGTCAGGCTTAATACACCCTTGGTAGCTCATTTCTCCATCGCCATTGTCTTTTCCCAGGCCTTGGTCTCACTTGTTCTGGAAATTTTGCATCATCGTAAGTTAAGGGAAGCTATCGAAATTGAAAGAAGACCTAACAATCTCAACAGAGATGATCGCTGGAAGGTAAGTAGATGTTGGATCCCTGCCCTGTCTTCTTAGTGTTTCTTCCTTCCCCCCC
>APFE030857109.1:0-14851 GCA_000404065.3 Pinus taeda
CTCCTGGATAATGAGCTGAAGTCGACAGGAAGTGATCTTTATCGAAGGTGGGCCATAATATTTCCCACATCATCGACGTGAGATGGGCAGAGACAAGTTTGTTTTGCGTGAAATATCAGAGGGAGGTTATATTTGCAGAGGTCAACTTCTCTTGAACATATTGGCGGCACAATGACGGATTTGGCAGTATTTGGGGGTCAAATGATCAGAGGTCATAACGAAAGGACAATGAGCAGATGAGTGGTCAAATAGGATAACCCAAACCCATGGAGGCAAAAGTGAAGCGAGATGAGATGTCCCCACCCAGACACAAATGCAAACAGTGCCATGTTCAAGAGCGACATACTGCCGATGACGACGATTATGATTCCTTTATTTTCCCCCACCATTTCTGGCGAGTACCCCGATTATTTTTGGATGACAAGCTTGAAGGGGATAGCATATGCTTGAGGGGCGTCATTTCGACGGAATCCGATGTCATTAAGTTTTAATGAGTCTGACAAAGGAAGAACTCGACGCCTTTTCATGTTTATAGAGTTTGAAAAGACAGCAAAAAGGAAACTCCAGGGGTGTCCTTTTTCGTAGAGTTGTGTCTCTCGAGCCCGAAAAAGTATAAAACCATGCTCGAAAGAACCACCCGATCATTACGACCGAGGAGTACTTTTTGTAAGTAGTGACATCGATCCGAAAAAGTAAAAAATTGATTGATATCATGTCGTTTCGTTTCCATTAACGAACCTGAAACAACAAGGGTCCGACAATCTTTTCATGCTTTATACGGTCGGAGAAAAGAGCTTAAAAAATGACCGCCTCTTATTTACCTTTTAACGAGTCAAGAGGAATAACTCGGAAATCTTTTCACGTTTAGTGAGTCAGAAAAGAGCTAAAAGATGACTCCATATTGACTTTTTTGTGTATTTACTGAGTCCGAAAAAGTATAAAATACAACTCGTTTCACCGTTGAAGCTTCGCAAGGGACCTGTCGCTGCACAAGAAGTAAACGTAGAACCCATTTTCGACCAAAAGTACATTAAAATACTCAAAAATAACCTTTTTAAACCAAAAATGAGTTAAAAAAGCTTATAAATAGGGTGAAAATGTGAAATTAAAATTACTTTTACCATTTTACCTCTTGAAGAGTGAAAAGAGTCCATTTGGGAGGCAAACTTCAGACGGCGATTGCGATCAATCCAGGCAACCATTCGCGACCTCGTCAGTTCCAAGTAAGAGGCGCTTCCCTTAGCTCCATTTTCATACCATTTTTAATTCATTTAGCTCCTGATTGCACCCCAGTAAGGGGGATTTGCAAAATTAGGGCTTCGCCCCATTAGCGCGGGTATCCAGCACGGATCCGCGCCAATGGGGTTAAAAACCCAAAGGAGCCGTGCCATTAGCGTGACTGTTTCAAGAAAAGTCACGGTAACCGCGCGACCCAATTTTTCCCATGTTTTTGCCCGTTTAAAATGAATTTTTCCTGGATTAGCATTTATCTAATATTCTAATGAAGGCAATTTTGTCCTTGTGGGTGCAGGAAACCGGTCAAAATGGTGGTAGTATGGAAAGAGCGAGAACATGACATTATTGATGCCTTAGCCATTGAGGATGAAGGGTGCATGAATGCCCTAAGGGACTACAGCCTTAAGAAATACTTCCTTACATCATCCATGCGGGCGCAACCTGAGTTGCTGCAATTCATCATTCATGCTTGGGACGTAGATGACCAAGTATTTCGTCTGCGAAATCAGACCTTGGAGCTCGAGGTCTTCGATGTGTATTTCATTACAGGATTGTCATGGAGAGGGGTGGTTCCTATCTTGACGGGCAGTAGACCTTCTGGGGAGAAGGTTGGTGAAGTGAAAGCTCGAGTGTGCCCCGAAGCACAATTCGGGCAGCAGAGTGCAAAGGTGTTGATCACCACCATCCGGGATTTGGCACTGAAAGCCATCCTTTTCACCATCACATGTGCAGCTAGGGTACAAGCGCCCCATGAGGCCAGTAAGAACCACCTGATCCTACCGACTGAATGCCTCAGTCCGACCGTTTTTAACTGGGTTGCCGCGGTGACTACTAACATTAAAAGGAAACTCACCAATTGCAAGCGAGCTGAGACGAAATAGTTTGCATATGGCTCCATCATGGTATCGATCTTCCTGGAACGAATACCATTGTTCTAGATTCAGAGAGCTGTGGTGGCAGACCCATTGCCACAAGAGCCTAGAATGGCTCGCTGGGCAGCACTGATGCCCAGGAGAGGAGGAGGCCAAGAGATGTCTTGGCATCTTGAGTTCTTCATATGGCTCCGACGGCCGTTCATCATGATCCAGGATTGGCCGTATGCAGGGACCAGTTTCATGGGAGACCCAGACCTTCCACTACCAGAGGGGGAGGAATGGGAGGAGGAGCTAGGTATGCACTCCTCGGTTTTGATGTTTTCTATTTTTTTTATCTTTTTCGATACATGCCTGTTCTAATAATGATTATATATGTACACAGATGTGGGTCCAGAGCGACCAGCCGGACTATCCCCTATAGCACGAAGAGGCCAACCCACCGGCAATGGGGGAGGAGTTGATTCATAATCTCGAGGGGCTTGCCCAAGGGATTCCTGGTTATGCCAGACTAGCATATGTTCCTCTTGCTTACCAGAGGCATACAGTAGGGGTGCCGACCCGCGTCCACCGTTTGTTGAGATGATTGGTGCGGGCGGTGATGTGTTATCATGAGCACCACCGTGCTTAGGCTTCTAGACTTTTTTTTCTACGTATATATTTTTTTGAGAGACATGTGTCTCAGATGTACTGGGAACACAGACTCTATCCAGACATGTACATTCTATTTTTTGAGTGCCATAGTGCACCACACGATACATATATATATATATGGTGTTTTTATTGTATCTTATGCTTCCTGTGTTTTGTTGATTTACATATTGTGCAAATGCCTGTCCAATACATAATTAGCCAATGCATCGGTTACTGCATTAAGTCTTCTTGGAATGTGATGATAAGTAATATAATCAAAATCTCTTTCCAATAACTTAACACGTAAATACAACCTTAATATGCGATGATCTCTGACGGAATATTGTCCATTGAGTTGGTGGACTACGAGCCATGAATCTAAATTTACAACCAATGAGTGGATTCCAAGGTTAATCGCCTCGGCTAATAATTCAATTACAACACTATATTCAGCCACATTGTTTGTTGTGCAACCTAGACACACACCTTGAATGTCTACTAACTCACCATGAGGATCGTAGATCACCCATGCCGCAGATGACAGATTGTGAGTACTGTGGGAAGCACCATCAGCGAAACCAACGTAAGGTGATCCAAACATCTGTTCAGAAGCAAAAGACACAATAAGTGGCTATCACGCTGACAAACTAAGACAAAAATCAAATAAACATGCACACACACTAGACACACTGTAAAAAGCATATGCATGTAAAAAATAAATGAGAGAGTGCCTGGACTCAGGTGTAATATTTCTAAAGATACAGCCCATTACGGGGCCTGTCCAAGGGATTGCCTTCATAATCGATCAGCTCATAGGCACCTTTTTGTAGAACTCGTTTTACAATGTAGGGCCCATGCCACATTGGCTCGAGTTTTCCTGCTCCTAGCTTATCATTAGCCTGATCGTAGAGCAGTACCAAGTCTCCTTCGACGAAAGAGAGAGGGTTAACAGCGTTATCGAAGTTAGTTTTCACTCGCTTCTTTTGAGCTCCGATAGCGAGGGAGGCTAGACGACGTGTCTCGTCTAATCGTTCCAGGTAAAGAAGCCGCTCTTCTATAGGAGTGGTCTCGGGAAGTAACTCGACAGCTAATTTGAGTGAAGGAATCTCACACTCAATGGGAAGGGTTGCCTCCAGTCCATATACTAGCTGAAAAGGGGTGAAACCGGTGGCGTCCTTCACAGAGGTCCGGTAGGCCCACAACGCGGAGAACAACACCAAATGCCAATTAGACTTGTGCATGCCAACAGTCCTTTGAAGCATCGTGACCAAGACTTTGTTCACAGCTTCAACCTGACCGTTTGCCTAAGGAACTATCATGCCTAAGTCCAAGTTGGGTTGTCAACTCAACCATCATGTGATTACGGAAATGTTTTCCGTGATCAGTGAAAACGGCTTGTGGAACTCCAAACCGAGAGATAACATGGCTTGTGGAACTCCAAACCGAGAGATAACATGGTTGAAAAGAAACTGCGCTGCCGTATGACCATCTTCAGACCATGTGGGCATCGCCTCAGCCCATTTTGTAAAGTAATCGACAGCAACAATGATGTAAACATGCCCCCTGGCCGAGCGAGGGTTACATGTCACATAATCGATGCCCCATTTAGAAAAGGGGCCTACGGTCACTACGGGGTGCAGCAGGGCAGCAGGCGCACGCATCTTCCGCTGGTATATCTGGCATTCGTGACATGAACGGACGAAAAGAATGCAGGCCTTGAAGATGGAAGGCCAGAAGTAGCCAGCATGAAGGATCTTTTGTGCGGTGGCATATGTGACCGCCACAAGCACCGGAGGGGCAGTCATTTAGAACTCTTTCAACTTCTTCGAAGGTAAGACATCGACAAAGAACCGAATCAACCCCAAGGTGGTACAGGGTGTCCCCAACTATGCGATAAGGCTGAGCTTTGGGGCGGAAGGAGGACGTCTGCAAATAGACAATTATGTCCCCATACCATGGATCGAGGGTGCTGATCAGGAAAAGGGTGCTGAGGGGGCAAGCTCTGTTAATGTCACGGTAGTCAACACAGACACGAATAGTGCCCTGTTTTTTGTCAACAGGGATGATATTTGAGACCCATTCTGTCAGTGGGATGGGATAGATAAATCCCGCCTTAAGAAGCTTTTCAACCTCTGGTTTGATGGCTGCCGCCTTACAGGGGTGCACAGGATGCAAACGCTGGCGAACAGGTTTGGCCCTGGGATACGTTGGTATCTCGTGCACTACTATAGATGGATAAATACTGGGCATTTCTTCATAGGACCATGCAAAGACATCACGAAATTCACGAAAAAGTGCGATATAAATCTGAATCTCCTCAGGAGTGCAGGTCACTCCTATGTAAATGTTCTCGACGATCCCTGCCTTAATAGAGATGTCGATCGGTTGTGTCTGCGTGATGTTCCCTAAATTTCCTTCGGACGTTGTGTGATAAATCTGAATGGGCATCTGAAGTGGTTGAGAAGGGAGACATGAAGCAAACTACTCAAGACAAAGCAGAGTTTCCTGAAAGGTAGGGAGAAAGGAGGAACGGTGGTGAAGAGGAAACCACAGACGTTCGTCCAGAGACATGATCTCTATGATAGCCTCATCGGAAGGAAATATTTCCTTCAATGGATCCGAGGAGGTGTATTCTCCTAACCAAGGGGGAAAATCATCTAAGTCAAGAGCCCCACTCGTGATGGTGGGTTCATCATGAGAGGCTGATGCAGTGACAATTTCAACGTAGTTGAGCTCGGCTGGACTCAACGGCATCTCCTCACCCCAAGGTTCTATCTGGTCGATGGAAGGAAGGATCCAAGGATCAGAACGAACTGAGATCATGGAGATCGAGGCGAGGTTGGGAGGTGGGAGGAAAAAAACACCCATAAGGGTGGGTTCTTTGAAGAGCCCGGCTCCCACATTTTCATACGGAACTGAGGTATGCTCAACGAAGGGTACGTTTCCCTCAAAAGAGGAAGCGAAAAACAAGAGTTGATCGATCGTGACAATTTTCCCTTGATGGGGGAAACAAATGACATGGAAGAGGGACGAAGCCACAGCACGCATAGCGTACGTCCAGCTCCGGCCCAGAAGGAGGTTATAGGTGAGATTCGCGTCCACAACATCAATTTCAACTTCTACAGTCTTCCCTTCTAAGGTAATTGGTAGCCGTTGAAGGATACCATACGATCGAGATTCTCTCCCGTCGAATGCTTCCAAGGTCGTCGAGGACTGACTCAACATCGAAGACCCGATGGCTTTCCAACATGCAATAGACATAATGCAGGTTGAGGCACCCTCATCAATGACTATACGATGGATCGTTTTAGAATTGATGACGACTTGAATGAGGAAAGCTATCTGATGAGGCAGTCAAGGAACATGGCTCTCGAGGTCGAAAGTGATTAAATCCGAGTTCGCCGGGTCGATGCTACCGATGGCCGATAGTAGGGACTTCCTCTGGGGGGGGTAGCTCTGGAGGACCTCTAAGGTGGACATGGCAGACGGAGCCTGTGCTAAGTCCTCCACGATGCTATAGTGCTGGGCAGCACGAGCATTCAGGTTATAAGAAGACCTCCTGAGTACCCCTTTGGGAGGGGGTCGGATTGTCGTCTCAACACTCGATCTTTCGATATGGAGAGGACCAGAGCTGGACGGAGGAGCACTTGAGGGAACCTTTGGCTCCTTCCCAGCGGATGAAGGATACTCTCTAGCTCAAGTTGATACATGAATAGGAATAGTTCCAGCCATGAAGACCTGGGAACTGAAGGGAGAAGATGAAGAAGGATCAACTACCATCTGGGTTTGCTGAGAGGGAAAGGGTTCTTTTAGAACAGCAAGGGTCCCTTGAGCAACTTTCAACAATTGACTAACTTCAGACCACCTAGGGCAGTCCTTAGTTTTGTGGTCTTCCTCGCAAATGAGGCAAGGATACTTAGGCTTGCACTTAGCTCCTTCCTCGGCAGGAGGTTTAGAGGATTCCTGCTTGGGTTGATCGGACTTATTTTTCCCTTTCCCCTTTTCCTTTTTCTTGCCTTTCGAGGTCTTGCCTGTCATGGTGGATTGAACGACATTGACCTCAGAAGTGTTACTGGAAATTACAACACCCTGGGAAGTGTTTTCGTTGGATGCACTCGACTTTTGCTTCCCAGGATTGGATGATTTTTTAGAGGCCTGGTTTACAGAGCCAATGACTCCATCGACAGATGGTTTGGGCGGAGCCTTGGATATACCAGGCCTAGGGGCATCTGGAAAATAATCATACAAAGTACCAGACTGAGAATAGACTAGGTCTAGGTACTGAGCACGCGCGATCGCTTTCTCTTCAGTTACGCATGCCCCCATAGCAATGTCCCGCGCAATCTTGGGGACAAAGGAGGTTGTGAACCAGTCGGTGAGGAGAAAATCAGGCATCCAGAACTTGATTAACCTACGACGCCTTCTCCATTCATGAATATGATCGGAGATATGTGTAGCAGTATCCTGCTTAAGAGACGTAAGGAGGTGAGTCCCTGTCTCGTACCGAATGGGTAACTGAAAGTGAGTAAGAAATGCCATGGCCAACGAATTGAAATCTTGAAATGACGCGTGGGTCAATCCAATATACCATTTAGCTGCCGAACTAGTGAGGGTCCTCTGAAAGAGGCGAAGCCGAATCGAATCATCGAGCCATGAATTGGACGAACACCATAAGTGACATGTCATCACATGAGCTTGAGGGTCCTCCCCGACTTTCCCATCAAATTTGGGACAGTCACTAGGTATCTTAGTTGGAACTGGTGGCCATTGTGGATTGTGTAAAATGGGATCATTTGTTAACTTCGACACATCAGGCAGTTCCAACGTCGCTAGAAATAGTAGCTGCGGATTAAAGGACATTTGTCCCAGATATGAGGTAGAGCCAGAATTCCATCCAGTTCCTGGTTGCCCCCATTGTCCTTGTCCCGATGGACCAAGTCCAAAAGGGCCTTGTCCAGAAGGATTTTGTCCGTAAGGGTTGTTTCCAGAACCGGGTTGCCGGTTTTGCCCCCCAGCACCCCATTGGTTACCATACTGGCTAGCAGGTTGTTGATCATTTTGATCAGGATTACCCTGTGGCTGTTGGTAATTTTGATACGGGGTATATTGATTTTTCCCCTGGGGTTGCTGGTATCCATACTGAGCCTGGGAACCAAGCGGCATTTGATGACCAGGTTGGGATTGATACCCACCTGAATGCGGGGGTTGGGATTGGTACCCACCCGAATAAGGAGGTTGGGCTTGATACCCACCTGAATAAGGAGGCTGGGATTGATACCCGCCTAAATAAGGAGGCTGGGATTGGTACCCACCTGAATAAGGAGGCTGGGGTTGGTACCCACCTGAATAAGGAGGCTGGGATTGATACCTGCTCGAGTAAGGAGGTTGGGATTGATACCCACCTGAATATGGAGGCTGGGATTGATACCCACCTGAGTACGGATGATGGGATTGATACCCACCTGAATAAGGAGGTCAGGATTGGTACCCGCCTACATGCTGGGTCATCTGGCTGGAAGGTTGTCCTAGTCGGATCTGAGACGGCCCCGTTTGCCCAAAAGGTCGAGCTTGCTGAGCAAGGGGCTACCCTTGCGCAACCGAGGATTGTCCTTGTTGACCAGATGGTTGCTTAGCAGTAGTCTCGCCTTACTGTACGTAAGGCTAGCCCCCTTGCCCAGAAGGGTTTCCTTGCTGGTTTCCGGGTTTACCTTGCTGACCATAAGGTTGTCCTTGTTGAGCATTGGGTTGTCCTGGGTTTCCAGAAGGTTGCCCAAGATATGTGAAAGACGGACCACTAGAGGCCAAAGGTTGTCCCTAATAGGGTTGTCCTTGCGGGCCTCCCTGTTGACCTGGGTAATTCTGGCCGGAAAACTGCTGCCCATGATTGGGCTGCGAGTAAGGTTGTTGACCCTGGTAGAGTGGTCCTTGCTGTCCTTGACTCTGATGGTACTGGCCACCACCATACCCAGTGGTACCCCAAGCCACGTTCAATGGAACGGAAGCCTCAACATAAGGCTCTTCAGGCAAGGAGGTATACAAGTAATGATTCTCAGGATCATAATACGGACCTTCCCCATCTCGGGTCTGAACATTACGCAAGTACTAAAAATATGCCTCGTCTGCCGTCATATGATTGGAAGTAGGAGGAGCACCACTTGTGGGGTGCACAACTTTAGCAGTATGTGTCGATTGACCACTTTGTGCTGGACCTCGAGATGGGCCTACAGCAGAAGTGACAGCGGATGACGTTGTAATGGCACTAACAACTGGAGTTGACGACTTGACACAAATGGTCGGGTTGGTTGGGACTGCTGTAACAGCAGTATGGTGAACTTGGGAAACAAATGGTCCTGTGGTAGGGACGATGTTTTGATCCCACACAGAAGAGGAAGCTGCAGAGTTCATAGCATCCCTCAAAGATCTATAGCGCGCTGACACCGTGATACCCAAAGGTGTAACGGTGTAGGGCGTAGAGATGATTGGGGATGTAGCCGAAATGGGAGTATCAATACTCAACATGACAATGGCCCACTCAACACAACAGATGTGTCCCCCATATCAGAAGAAGCCATCGAAGATGGGACACTGACAGGAGTGGTGGGAAAATCCTCTTCAGAGGGCTCCCAAACAGGGTTCTAAGAAAATTCGTAGAATTCGTCCTCTGGAGCTCGAGAGTTCAACGGTTGGATGCTCGGAACAATGGGAAGAGCATCACAAACCGGTGTCTCAGGGGCAACAGAAGATGGAGACCCTTGGTCACTTGGGACAGGAGACGGAGTTGATGGATCCGCCAGGATGATCAAATAAAGACCCTAAGCAAACTAACGATAAAAGACCCTACTCAAAACTAAACGCACACAAGATCTACCAAGGTAAATGTTATCGTAGCCGAATAAATTTTATGACACCAGGACACAACTTGAACTTTTCATGTTTTAAGAGTCGAGAAAAGGACAAAAGGTGACTCTAGTCGCCTTCGAATGTTTTAAGAGCCCGAAGTGACAAATTCTCTATAGAGCCTTTTCTTTTACAAAGTCCGAAAAGGATCAAAAAGTGACTGCTCTGGAGAAACTAGGCAAGGGGTTTACCAGACAATCCATAAAACTGCTTATGCACCTTGGCAATCGTATGAAAACCAAGGAATTTCCGTACTACAGTCAATCTTCCCGAATGCTGTGTTCGGTGCGTTACGGCTTGTAAGGCGACAGACACAGCTTCCTATGGATCAAGGATGTAAACCTAGTGGAGTCTCCCCATATATATGCGATGGTACGTGGGAGCCCGAGTCCGTACTAGACCACAATCGAACCACACCAGGAGGAATCACCCAACCTTAATGTAAGAACAAAGGTGACTAGGTTTAACGACGCCGGAGCACGTCTCTAGCCTAGACCTCTAGAATGTTTGCGTTATGTTCCAATGCATTTTTAAGTTGATTCGGTTTATTTTATGGTTGATCTTTAGTTAAGTTCCAATTTAAGGCCCTACCGTATGTGATCTTTCACAATTTCCTAGATGCAAACTACACGCCAAAGAAATCCATTTCGTTCGATGAATACTAACTACGAGAAGGTTAGGAATTTCAATCAAACAAAATGAACACAATCAACCAAACACCCTAATGCAACTAATGGCAAATAAACAAAACTCTTTCTTTTCAATAATGCAAATAACGAAAAGTTCTATTCCATTCACTATTAAATGCAAAAGAGATTATTTGACTTTCCTTTCTACAAGCACAATGCACTAGAATGAATTTTGAAAGATAACAACACTGAGCAAAGAAGCAAATTCACTCAATGAATACACAATGAAATCCCAAGACACTAAAACAGTTCTCCAAATCGAAAGGAAAACAGGGCTTTGTACGAGCTATGTGATCTAAGCTCAAACAAAGCTAGAATGAAATCCAAGCAAACAAGAGCAAGTTGCTCGGAAATCAATCAAAAACACTTCAACGATCACTGAAAAAAATGCGAAAAGCAATCACAAGGTTAACTGGACGATCAAAGAACCCAAAACTCCCACGGGAGGCTCGACACACACGGCTACTAGATGCCCTAAGGTTGAGGCGTGAAATCGATGGAAAGAGGCAAACACCCGGAGGACAAAGGTTGAAAACCAGTTAAACAGGGCTTGAACACACTCCAGCAACTGAAAAAGAGGTGGCAAAATGCAAATCCAAGCTCAGACAGCAAGCAAAACAAGTGTACCAAAAACTAAAAGTCCTGGCGCGACTGTCAAGCTGCAACTCGCGCTAAACAGGGATTAGCGCGGGTTGTCAGTTAGCAACAAGGGCCACTAGCGCGACTGTGAAGGAAAAAACCGCGCTAACAAAGTTTGCCAATTTCAAAAGAAAAATACGCAGTCCAGGGCTTGGGTCACAATCTCTAAGCAAGTCAAGAAGCACAGGGGCAGCAAGAAATTCAATTCCAAAAGCTTATCTAAGCAAGCAAACAAAAGAAAGCCAAAGAGGCAAGAAAAACTCCAAATTGTTCAGTTCGTAAACCAAACCGGAGATCGACTGAAGCAACTTTGATCTACTTCACTACTGCAAAGCAATAGTGTTTCGAAGGCTATCTGGCCATGTTTCAGACTGCGTCTAAGTTTACAAATCAAACAATAAGCTAAACTCCCCAGCGGAGTCACTAAATTGTTGGAGAGCTAAATCCCCTCTACGGATAGAGGCGATCCCTACTAGCCTAGAACGGGTCTGGCAACAATCAAACAATGCTATCACGCAAGTTCCTAATTTCAAATAAAAGGTAGGTGATGAAGACCTACTTGAGATCCAACGCTTCAGTTTGTAGAAGAGACGTCGCCCACGTTCCTTTGCCTTGGCCGGTCACGATCCTCCACTATCCACGTGAATGGACACCTGCACACAAAGAGAACAACACAAACACAAGCGTGAAATCTAATATATGCAATTATACATCAGTCACGAAGGATATAATTCAACATCAACCATTACAAGTACAACGAGAATGGAACCATAATGATAGTCATCTATTATTAATAATTCAACAAAGGAGAATACAACCAGCGTCCTGACGTCAAGTCCTCCTTTGGCTGGGTGCTCAGATACACAAGTCTTGCAAAAGCTTGAAGGGGTGAGGGACAAGCTCTCTCTCTCTCTTTAGTGACAAAATCTCCTTACTTAGGTAAAGCCTTATGGATACAAAGAAGGCTTCTTGCAACTCCAATCTTTTGATATCTTCCTTTCAGCACAAGTAATGCCACTAGAGTCAGAACTATCAGAACTAGCTTGCTCAAGCCATGGAGACAAGCTTTTATAGAAGAAAAGGAAGAGATAAGATCAATCACAAAAATAATGGATTTGGCTTCATCACTTGGAAACTTCTATGGAATGGTGGCAAAACTACTTCCCATTCAAGGAGATTCGAAGCCAAACCATCCTCACTTAACTTGGATTCAGTTGGTGAATGAGTTGGATAGAACTTTCGGAGGTTGAGTAGTTCAAAACTTTTCCAAAAAAGGTTGGCATGATTGCGACTCTGGGACAGAGCGCTAATGGCGCTCCCCTTTTATAGGATTTTCCCCATTGGCACAGGCAGTACATAGTGGACCAGCGCTAACGTAAAAAGGGATGTTTTTAAGGGCAAGGAGCAGGAGATGTCTTCAGGGCATATGAAGCTCATGTTCAGAGGTGAATGATGCAAATGGTTTCAAGTCTTGTCACTTCTCACAAGTCCCGGAATGAGTCCTCCAAGATGTAGGAGAGGGGTAATAGGGACGGTGACAAACGGTGACAAATTACTGTGTAACATTCACTTTATCTAATAGTCTCTTTCTTAAATATATATATGTTTTTGCTTTCAAGGGGTACTGCAATTTTTTTTATGTCATGAACATTTCTAACTGTAATTTCAAGATATTCTTCCGGTATGCTTATTAGGACAATCTTTCCCACTAATGTAGATTAATTCCTTCCTCTGAATTGATTCCCAAGAAATGCCAAGAAGGTATTCTCCTATTAATACAAAAAGGAACACATGTAGCTCTTCCTTGCAGATTCTCCTTTTCTACTTCTGGTTAGGTCATAATTGTAGACTTCACATACTATTTTCAACAAGAAGGTGGTTAGGTCATAATTGTAGACTTCACATATTACTTTAAACAAGAAGGATTTCTTCCTTTACTGCTCTTGTCAATAGGGTTGGTTCCCTTATAATGAAAATTCAAAATACGTTTACTTCTCTGATAGATATATATTTCTTGAGAGAGACACCCTATGATTAGGGCTTGTTGTAGACCTTACAAACAGGCCTAACATAGGGTATCTCTCTCAAGAAATATATATCTATCAGAGAAGTAAACGTATTTTGAATTTTCATTATAAGGGAACCAACCCTATTGACAAGAGCAGTAAAGGAAGCAATCCTTCTTGTTTAAAATAATATGTGAAGTCTACAATTATGACCTAACCACCTTCTTGTTGAAAATAGTATGTGAAGTCTACAATTATGACCTAACCAGAAGTAGAAAAGGAGAATCTACAAGGAAGAGCTACATGTGTTCCTTTTTGCATTAATAGGAGAATACCTTCTTGGCATTTCTTGGGAATCAATTCAGAGGAAGGAATTAATATACATTAGTGGGAAAAGTTGTCCTAAGAAGCATACCGGAAGAATATCTTGAAATTACAGTTAGAAATGTTCATGACATAAAAAAAATTGCAGTACCCCTTGAAAGCAAAAACATATATATATTTAAGAAAGAGACTATTAGATAAAGTGAAGAACACCTTGAGTTGACACAAACCTTGAAGAAGATGATAAGGAAATCATGGCAACTAGAAGAGCAGGCCCTTATAGAAGTCTCTATGACAGAGGTATGTAATCATGAGGTATGTATGTATGGCATAATTATTAAGGGTCTAAACATAAGATAGTTTTAAATTTGAGTTGGTTATATGGTCCTAGAAGATGTATTTTTCAATGTCTAAGGCTGCAAATCCCAGGTGGTACATGAAAAACCCTAGTCATATAGAAACCCTAACCCTTGACTTCTAGGGTTTGTAGTTAATATACGGTGTGGAGTAAACCCTAGTGTTGATTGAAGGAAAAGATAATTTTATTTTTTCTATATCTAGGGCTTGTACTTGGAAACCCTAGGATTCCACCCTCCATTGTTGCATAGAAACCCTAGATTGACAAATTGACATCATGTTTTTAGTATCACATACTTTGCTTGGTAGTAGTTGTCAATAAGTATTGCAGGTATAAAGATCATGGCTAAATTCACAGGAAGAACTTCAAGGAAACCCTAAAGGGTTTGTAAAAATAACAACTCAAGGTATGGCTCCATTTCTAAGTGACTATATATTAGACTTGGATCCTTTCTAAAAGACACCTTAAAAACTAATTCAGCCACCCTCTAATTATGCACATAATTCTGAGAACATACCAGAATTTCAGATTTCTTAAAAGGTGATTTCAGACCTTCATTTTTATGTTGAGATCCTCATTTTCTTTTGTAATGGGCTCAACTTTGAGAGGGCTATTATATTAGCCCTTTGGTTTCCTAGAGCAGGGCTTGTATGCCCTTCATATACCCACACTCTTCTTGAATGTGCTTGCAACTAAAGAATTGTAATTATGCCTATAATTGTAAACTACTTATTTTAGGAGCACAGTCCTAGATAAATGATTTCCTTTGTGTTGGGGCTTAGTTTTGCCAGATTTTGACACCTTGTTCCATACTTTACCTCTCCCATTTTGAACTACCTTTGTTATAGACATTTTTGGGCATTGCAACCCCAATCATACATGTCCATAAAACAAGGGCTCCTAATTCCCTAAAAGTGTTACTTCATGCCCTAAAGGAACAAGGTCAGCTGATTACATCATCTCCCAGAAGTTCTCCATAGAAAACTGCTCAGAACTGGTCAAAACTGGACCATACAGACTGCCCAATGCAGAGGGTGTGATGCATCTCACCTACTCAGTGTAAAGAGTACGATGCATACTGGAAAGCCCTTCTGTAGGGTGTGATGGGCGAGAGTAGAAAAATGGCAGAGACAGTTTGCAAGGTGGATCATCATGGAATCTTCCAGAAACTTCTCCTATGACACTTGCCTCTCTGAA
>APFE030857109.1:22361-41996 GCA_000404065.3 Pinus taeda
TGTAATCCTCTTTGCTATTCTTGATATTAATAAAGCTATTCAAGTTTTCCTCCACATTCTTGTATGTTTGATGATATATGCATTTGTGTGGTCAATACATATCTGGTCCTGTATTGTTTATAATTGTAGATCTATGTTCTTCGATAGTATTATGCTTCTTTGATTCCACAGGTGCTCTTTGAAGCTGGGTAGACAAAGAAGGAGTGACAAAGATCTATCAGAAGGGAGAGGAACCAAGCAAGGAACCAAGCGTAAGACAGAGGTTAGTGTCCTTTGTTCCCCTCTTATCTATTTCTCATAAAGGAAATTGAAAGTAGTTTTAGTTTGTTTGTTTCTAAGATAGCTACCAGTCTTAGTGGGACTAGCAGCTCCGAGTGGACACTAGATTTCTCGATAACACCCTTATTATGCCTATTTCGGTTTTAATAGTTAATTTTTTTCCAAAAGGGTGTCGTAGGCTGAAGGTATGCAAATTAACATGAAAAAGCGTCTTTTACCTTAACTTTAAGTATTCCTTACAGCTAGTTTTTCTTTATATAATTACCATGCCAACTAATCTAGATTTTTTGTGCAAATTTGTTTCGATTCGAAAATAGACCCGGATTTCCTGTAGACAGCTGTTTGATCCTATTTCCTACAAACACTCCAGAATTCCTGCAGCCGCAGATTTCCTGTAACTGCCCATATCTCCTGCAGCAACATCAGTGGTTAGCTATGTTCCACGAATATCTAAGCCAAACGGGAACATGGGTTTTGTGGAGAATTGATCACATATCGATGTTGTCCTATTGGTTGTTTCGGATCTACCAATGATACCGCCCATATTCATAAAACTTCTCTCATTGGCCATTTGGAGGAAAGCTACAGCCATGTAACGAATTCTGTTTAATCCATGCTTTCAGTCACGGATTAGACCCAGTATGGCTAAATTTGATATCCTGTAACAAGAATGTTAGTTGATGGCTTAGATTAATAGTCTTCCTTCCTTCGAACCATATATGGGCTTTTGTAATTGTATAAATTTTGTTCAAGTTTATATGATAGGGGGTTGCTGGGTTGGTTTCGGCTAAGACTATATATCAGATTGTACTCGACTGTATCTTTTTCATATTAATGCAATATTATATGTCCTGTCTATTTCAGTGAGCAAGCTCTTCTAATTTTAAGGGGTTGTGAGTAAGGGAGGGCCCCCTTTGCTCACAACTCCTGTAGTTTAGTGTTTATGCATTTTATTTATGTTATGTAATAATAATTTGTTCCTACAGCTAATGCACTATTTCTCATATATCAGCAACAATTGATAAATGAATTAGTTTCTTTTTAATGTGTGGAATTCATTTAATGAAGATTTGATTTCTAATGTTGAGTGGATTTCTGAGTTTGTTGTAAGTTGATTTTTTTATCTTTTCCTAATCATCATCAGCAATCTTAAGAGTTGTAGAGGGATGTTTGATCCACTCTATATCCTTTGCTGCTAAGTGATTGATGCAGGAAAGATTCATTGGTTTTGTATGATTGACTAGTTAGATTAATTAACACTCACAGTGTTAAGCCTGCATATATTTTGTGAAGCATCTCACAATTACCTGCCCTAGATTGATAATTTATGTTAATCAAATTATAAGGCTATAATTTGACACAACATTTTGGCACTGTTGTCGGGGAGGTGCTAAAGGGATAATACTGAAGTGTTTCTAGTACATGCATTGTTTGGAATTTTTCAGGATTGGGGGAGTCGATGTGGTAAGACGAAAGTCAAAGCCTACGCATCGGAGGAGGTCATAAATTCACCAAAGTCGTTTCTTGATTGTTTAGTAAGTAGTTTTTTTAATTTGTTTGCATAGTAAATGATTGGGTCCAACATCTACAAATGTCTTTTGTGGTGGTGTGAGCACCACTTCATTTACTAATACATTCACAAGGAAAAAGAATTATGCAAGATATAAGGCAACAAGAGAAGAAGAGTTTGGACAAGAGGCCTATGGTCCTTAAAAGAGCCCAGAACATATTCCTGCTTCTATAGTAGCAAATTCTGTAGGAAAATCTTCTGTTGCTGCCCATTTTGAATCTCCTGTCACAAGGAAAACAACATCTTTTCTCAGTGGTCAACCTTAAATGGAATTCCTTGGCAATCCTATTCAAGAACCAGAATTCCAAACCATTGATTCCGTGGAATTTGTAGTTTTAAAAGGCCCCACTTTTTTCTGATCCAAATTGGCTCATGAAGAGGGGATTGGTCACACAGATGGATACAATGAGAAGGAAGAAGAACTGGTCACATTTGAATTCCCTATCAAGGAGGCTGGTGGAGCTACTCAGATGAAGAATATTCCTCCTTCAGTCTTGCTAACTTTCGTGGGGTTCCCAGTGAAGATCCTGGTGTAAAAATTCCCACTGTAGATTAAACTGATTATGCAATGTACGAAAGCAAAATACTTAATCTACTTCTACAATCAAAATTGTGGAAGCTTAATCAATTTTGAGCAAGATCAAACAGAACACATATAACAGAGAAGAAGAATCAATCACACATGAAACACAGTAGAATACTCTGGGGAAAACCTCAACTAAAAAACCCTGCTATCTGCATTACCATACAAGTGGAAATATCTCAGGATTACACAAAGATTTAGCTCTCAAGCTATCCATATCTCAGTATAATCCCTCACTGCTACTCATAGACAAAATAGACAACACATATGCCTTCTCCTTTGTCCTCCAAGCCTTTGATTTCCTTGCACAGTTTCTCCTGGGTCCTCCAGCTATAACTTGTGTGATTCTCACCTCACACACTACTTTGACCTCTATAATAACTGTGCAATCCTCAAGGAATGAATTCCTTCTGCATGCAAGAGATATTCTCATAGGAATATTCTAGCTACTGATAGTACATTGTCCCTGCCTCTAATCTCAATTGGGTCTTTGTTTGAACTGACATGCATGAGTTATTTATGAGAGAATATTCAGTTATCTGGAGAACACTAGTTGCATGCATGCATGCATTAACTGAATGAACTCACAATCAGTTCCACAAAATGTTTAGAACTAATCTAACTGGACTTAACTTAGTTAACTGAGCTAACTAATTACAACTCAAATACAACTCATCCTTATCTCCTTAGTTAATGGATAACTTCCTCAATCAAAGGGATAATTGTTGCATGACTTCACAAAGACTTCATGTTTGAATTTCTCCAACTAATTAACTCAAGATGAGTTAATTAATTATTTTTCAAACAACTGGTGAGACTAAATTCGAATTTTAATTCTTAATTTTAAATCAAGGACAAATTAAAATTGGAATATATCCTAAAATGCTATCTATAGCAATGTTATTTTAGCATTTCTATTTTTAGCATTTATTGTTGTTATTTTCAACGCTCCCTCTCAACAAGAAAGGGATTATCTGCCACCCCGATCCTGTCTCTGTGGAACTCGAATTTACACTTTGACAATGCCTTAGTCAAAATGGCAGCATATTGCTCCTCGATTGAAACATACTGCAACAACATGATCCTCCTCGCCACACAGTCTCTGAGATGATGATACTGAATGTCGATATGCTTGGACCTGTCATGAAATATTGGATTCTCAGAGAGTTTGATACAACTCTGATTATCACAATAGATCACAGTTGGATCCATCCTCTGATAAAACAAATCAACTTGAATTTTTCACATCCAAATGGCCTCACATGTTGCCTGACTTGCAGCCATGTATTTAGCCCTTGCTGAGCTAAGTGCAACTGACCTCTGTTTCCTGTTGTACCGAGAAACTGTAGCTGAACCAAGGTTGAAAATTCCTCCTGATGTGCTCTTCCGATCTGATGGACTCCCTAACCAATCTACATCTGTGAAGCCTAGTAGCTTCACTCCCTCTGACCATCTGTACAATAATCCATACTGAGATGTGCCTCTGAGGTATCCCAAAACATGCTTATTTGCCTTCCAAAACAGCTTGGTAGGTTGAACCATAGCTTGACTCAGTTGGTTCACCGCATAGCACAAATTTGGTCATGTGTTCACTAAGTACATCAGTGAACCCACAAGTTGTTGATACACAGTAGCTTTTACTACTTCTCCTAAAGTAGCATCCTCCTTCCTCTAGTTACCTGCTAGAGGAGTCTGCATGGGCTTGTACTTCTCCATGTGGAATCTCCTAAGTATCTCATTGGAATACTTGCCTTGAGACACAAACGCTTCCCCGTCCTTCTATCACACTTCCATGCCTAGAAAGTAGTGCATGAGACCCATGTCTTTCATCTCGAACTCTCTTGCAAGGTCCTCCTTGTAAGAAATGATCAACTAATCATCACCTGTCAATATCAGATCATCAACATAAAGAACAATGATCAACTGCTTACCTTCCACCGTGATGTGGTACAAGTTCGCATCTGCTTCACTCTTTGTGAAGCCCAACCCAGTGAATTAGTTGTCGATCCTGGTGTACCAAGCATGAGGTGCTTTCTTCAGCCCATACAAATCTTTCTTGAGTCAGCACACATGTGACTCACAATCAAAGGTCTCAAATCCTTCTGGCTTCTCTATGTACACCTCTTCCTCAATCTTGCCTTCGAGGAATGCAGTATTTGCATCCATCTGATGGATCTTCCAACCCATCTATGATGATAGTGCCAACATCGATCTGATAGATGAGTACCTTGCTACAAGAGCAAAATTCTCATCATAGTTTATCCCTTCGACCTGTAAGAAACCATGGGCAACAAACCTGGTTTTATGTTTCTTCACACTACCATCGGTAGCATGATTTACCTTGTAAAGCCAATGGGAACTCACAATTGACTTGTTCTCCGGTCTTGGAACAACATCCCAAACATTGTTCTAAACTACGGAGTCATACTCCTCCACCATAGCATCAACCCAAATCGGCTACTGCACTGTTTCCTCAAAGGAAGATGGATCAGTCTCTACACATTCCCCAACAAGGGACATGTAACCAGTGTACTGCTTAGGTGACCTCCTCTATCTGCACTAAGAAGATGGCTCTCCCACATTCTCTCTCGCATCCATTAACAATCTATCAGCCTCCCTTGTGTATTTCCACCCCTCTCTGGAAGAATCTACATGAGTGGATGTCTCCACTCCTAGAGACTCTGCATGCGGTTGCTCCACATCAGTCTGAGGCTCCTCCTCTGCCTGCAACTTGAGCTCCCTCTCAAGGGAAACTCGCATGGCCTTCAACTCATCGAACTTAAGATCTCTATGAACCACTGTCCTCTGACTGGTAGGAAAATACAACCAATAGTTGTGGGGAGTATCAGTGTACCCCACAAGTATTCCCAACTCTGTTGTTGCTCTAGCTTCTTCTAGGCATCCTTGGTCATATGGCAATAAACCGATGAGCCAAAGATCCTGAAGTGACCCACATCTGGTATCTTCCCGGAGAAAGCTTCCTCTGGTGTCTTCATCCCAAGTATGCGATGCAGGCTTCTATTCTGCAAATAGATCGTTGTGTTGCATGCCTCAGCCCACAAATGAAGTGGTAGGCCTTGGTCATGCAGCATCACCCGATCTTCCCCCACAATTGTTCTATTCTTCCTCTCGGCCACCCCATTCTGTTGTGGGATATGAGGTGCCGTCAACTTCCATTTAATTCCTTTTGTAGCACAGAAGTCCTTAAACTCTTGAGAGACATACTCTCCACCATTGTCGCTTCATAAGGTCTTGATCGTCTTTCCTGATTCTTTCTCCACCAAGGCTTTGAACTCACAAAACCTTGAGAAGGTTTGATCCTTCTTTTGTATGAAATAGATCCATCATTTACAAGAAAAATCATCAACGAAAATCACATAATACCTTTGTTTAGTGGTGGAGGCTGTCGAGAATGGTCCACACACATATGTATGAACTCGCTCCAAGATTTCTTTAGCTCGACTGTCTTGATCATGAAAGGAAGATTTTGCATACTTACCCAAGGTACAACCTTTGCATGTGTTCACTTGCTCAAGTTTACCTTTGGGAAGTCTGGTAGAAATTTGTTGCATTATCTTCAAGGCCCCATGATGCAAGTGGCCCAACCTTCTATGCCATAACTCGCCAATATCTTGGCTTTGCACCAATTCTGCTTTGGAACTCAATGCAGCACAGTCATCTACCTCCAGCTTGTAGAGATTCTTCACTCAAATCCCAATCCTCTTGGTCTGACCCGTGGCTATGTGTCTCAGGAATGCCTTTCCTTTACTAAAGACTACATCATAGCCTTTGTCTTCCAACATCATGACTGATACCAAGTTTTTCTTCAGTCCAGGCACATACTTTACATCAATCGGAGTGAGAGGAGCTCCATGCTTCCTCTAAAACACAATTGTACCTTCACCTAAAACATGGTACTTTCCATCATCGCCCATCTCGATGCACATTTGGAGGTCTTTCTCCTCCAAGGTACTGAATAAACTCTTATTGTCGGTCATGTGGAATGAGGCTCCACTGTCTAGGTACCAAACACAACCCACCATCGATGAAACCATGGATGCGATGAGCGTAAAATCCAATTCTAATTATGAGGCCAATGCCTCACCATCTGATCCTTTTGAGGATCCCTTCTTGGATTTATTCAATGGAAAACTAGTTGCATAATGGCCCACCTCATGACAATTAAAGCATCTCACTTTAGATTTGTCAATCTTCTTCCCTCCATGGGAAGAACTTGATTTGGAATGGGAAGCCTTCCCTTTCCCTTTCCTCGCCTTATTTTCTAAGGCTAGATTTTCTTCATCATCATGCTTAGATGAAGAACCATCTCTGGTGCTTCTCTTGATCTCCTCCTGCATTAGATATGACCACAGTCGTTCCCAATCTGGTAGTTTCTCTCTTCGATTCACTGAGTCCTAGTGGCTATGCTAGCTCTTAGGAAGACCTAGGAGAGTAAGACTCACCATATCATCATCAGTTGTCGTGATTCCTACACTTCCAAGCTCATCTCTACAGGTGGTGAGCTTGTTCAGATATGTAGAAATCATGTCGCCCTTTTCACACTAGATTTTCCGAAGCTTATTCTTCAGTGCTAGCTTCCTTTGGTCGTTGTTGTCCTAATATAGGTCCTTCAATGTCTTCCACATTGAAAATGGAGTCTCCTTCCCATGGAGACTCAAGACAATATGATCTCGAACTCCCTCTAGAAGAATCCTCCTCGCTCTTGCCAAACATTTCTTCCATTCCACCAATTCTTGGGCATTAGTTGTTGCTGGCTTGGGGACTTATTTATCAATGAAGTCCTTCAAACCACTGTCCTCTAATACGGCTTCCATGCGATCCTTCCATGCTATGTAATTCGAGCTGCCATTCAGGGCATACTCGAGTCTCAAGCCATTGAACACCATTGGTGAACTTTGAGACGTGATAAGAAATCGATTTTTTACCTACAATCAAGAAATTCGAACTTCAAACTTCTCCCTTCTTTGTATATTGTTCTCCACTTTGATCACCTTTGCTCCGATACCATGTAGAAATTCTCACTGTATATTAAACTGATTATGCAATGTACTAAAGCAAAATACTTAATGTAGTTCTACAATCAAACTTGCGGAAGCTTAATCAATTTTGAGCAAGATCAAATAGAATACATATAACAGAGAAGAAGAATCAATCACACATGAAACATAGAAGAATACTCTGGGGAAAGCCTTAGCTAAAAATCCCCACTATCTGCATTATCATACAAGTGGAAATATCTCAGGATTACACAAAGCTTTAGCTCTCAAGCTATCCAACTCTCAGTACAATCCCTCACTATTGCACATAGACAGAATAGACAACACATATGCCTTCTCCTTTGTCCTCCAAGCCTCCTATTTCCCTGCACAGTTTCTCCTGGGTCCTCCAGTTGTAACCTGTGTGATTCTCACCTCACACACTTCTCTGACCTCTGTTGTAACTGCGCAATCCTCAAGGAATGAATTCCTTCTGCATGAAATGGATATTCTCATAGGAATATTCTAGCAACTGATAGTACATTGTCCCTGCCTCTAATCTCAACTGGGTCTTTGTCTGAACTAACATGCATGAGCTACTTATGAGAGAATATTCAATTATCTGGAGAACACTAGTTGCATGCATGCATGCATTAACTGACTGAACTCACATTCAGTTCCACAAACTATTTGGAACTAATCTAACTGGACTTAACTTAGTTAACTGAGCTAACTAATTACAACTCAAATACACCCTCATCCTTATCTCCTTAATTAAGGGATAACTTCCTCAATCAAAGGGATAATTGTTGCATGACTTCACAAAGACTTCATGTTTGAATTCTCCAACTAAGTAACTCAAGATGAATTAATTAATTATTTTTCAAACAGCTGGTGAGACTAAATTGGAATTTTAATTCTCAATTTTAACTCAAGGACAAAATAAAATTGGAACATATCTTGAAATTCTATCTATAGCAATGCTATTTTTAGCATTTCTTGTTGCTATTTTCAACACCTGGTGCCTTTCTATTCGAGTTCGATGTGTTATGCAGGAGCTATGACTATTCTTCCAATCCTCAGAAACTAAAGTTATTTCTTGCAACATTGAAGGATGCATCTCTCAGGTGGTTTATGGGGTTGGCTTCAAACTCCATTACAACTTGGGAGGAAATGAAAAAGGTATTCTTAAGGAAATATCAAGATTATTGCAAGACTAGGGACCTTGGAGAAGAAATTTTTGGCATGACTCAGAAGGAAGGGGAGAGTCTTGAGGACTTGGTGGAGAGATTTCAGTATAATATGCAGAGATCCAAAATGAATCAACTGAGTAAGGATACTAAAAGAACAAATTTTCTCAAAGCAATCAGACCAGAATCTCTGGAGATTCTGAACTTAATGGGAGGAGGTGACATATAAAATTTGGGCTATGACGAAGTATGTGAGATATGTTAGCGATATTCAAGAGGAAATTCTAAAGTTGGAGGAGGAACAAGAGATACTTCTTTCAAGCTTGTCAAGTTAGTTGTTGGAGCTAGAGTAACCCGAGCTGAAATGGGTAATTTATTTGAAAATTTTAAAATTGATATTCTTAGCACATTATCTTCTCAACTGGATGTTTTTCAGGTTAAGAAGAAACAAGAAAAACAAGAGAAACTGGAGAAAGCCATGGACGTTTTATGTTCGAAATGCAGGAAAAATCATGCCTTGAGGGAATGCCCTGCAAATAGTATAGAGGTATGCCAAATCTGTGAAGTAGAGAATTCCACTGATCAATGTCCTTCACTTCCTTAAATCAAAGCAACATATCTAGCATATCAAGGAGTTGTCAATGCACTCTATGCAATGGCACCTCAAAGACCATGGAAACCATGTGCTGCAGGTATGGCTCAGTCGCATTATCAAGCTCCTTATAATCAAAATCAGATGTGGAATATTCCAATACCCTGGCAGACTTGGCCTCCACAACAACCTTGGCAAGGGAACTTTTCTTATCCTACCACTTAGAATTTTCCTTCTCAAAACTTTTATCCACCACAGCCCACACAACAGAAAATGATTCAACCTCAACAGCAGTAGCCTTAGTTTCCAACCCCACCAAATCAACCTCGTCCTACGCAACTTCCTGGCCAACCATTATCTAACCCTAATAATAAAACCATCAAATCCTCTCACAACATTGGATTGGTCACTTATACCACTTTTCCTACCTATTGTATTGCACCATAGTCTTTGTAGGAAAATTTTGTTCCCGTGTTACAGGAATTTCCTGTGTCGCTGCAGGAAATCCAGCGTAGGTCCAGAAAAGTGGTGACTCAGCCCAGAAGAATTGAAAATATTGTAGAGGAAGATACTATAGAAATGCCTGAAGTTGAAACCACACCTGAACCAGCAGAACAACCTACTTTAAGGCCACAAGAACCTTCCTCATCCCATACGATCCAGCCTCCTTTTCCAGAGAGGTTGGAAATGAAAATAAAACAACCCAAGTTTGATGTTGTCTAAACTTAGCAATGTATGCATTAAGATCCTATTGTTGCAAGAAATTAAAGATATCCTGATCTATGCCAAAACAGTAAGGGAGCTATGTACCAAGAGACCAGGAAGACAAAAGAGAGAACTCTCTACAATTCAAGTAGGTAGAAAGCTTGCAAGTTTAATGTCTATCGGATTTGTTACTTTAAAATATGTAGACCTTGGAATCCCTGTGGTTACCACCTTTATCAATGGAGAGCCTATAGAAAACACTTTAATTGATTTGGGTGCAGCCATTAATCTGATGACTATCAAGACCTTATCTAGAATAGGAACCTTTGACTTATTGCCCACTCCTACCATGTTAGAGTTAGCAGAAAGGTCTAAGGTAAATCTAGAGGGGGTATTAGAAGACATTGTCATCTCATTGGATTCCTGGAAGTATCTTGCAGAGATTTATGTTCTTCAACCCAAAACTAACTTAGGAGGGCATCCTTTGATCTTGGGGAGACCGTGGTTAGCCACGGCAGATGCTTACATAGGGTGTAGGTCTGGAAACATGACCATCACTCATGGGACTGAAATAAAACGTATTAATTTGTATCCCCCTGCTCAACCTCTCTTAAGATCAGAAAATACACATTGGGTTGAAGAAGAAGAGCATGGTTCAGATGTACCCGACCAGTTTTGGCAATCACCCAATCCATGAGCCTTAAAGAAAATTTGATAAATTGTTGTATTTCTAATCATGATTTTTTGCAACAAGAAGAAGGGTAGTCTAGTCATAATTTAGATTTTATTATTAATCTGCAAGATTTTAATGAGTATAGTATAGCAGTTGAACTACATTCAACCTTATTATCTGCATTTCCTACATATTCCATGACTGAATGAGGGAGTAAGGTAGTTGAAATTTTTCCTGAAAAACCTTTGAATATTAATTCTGCCTTAATCCCTGAATAGGAAAAACAGTTAATTCAAGCATTGAAAAACTTTTCAGACACTTTTGGTTGGGAATACACAAATATGAGAGGCATTCACCTAGACACATGCATTCATCATATTTATATAGAAGAGAAAGCCAGGCCTATGAGATAGCCACAAAGGAGGATGAACCCTGCTTTAAGGGAAATTGTGAAAGATGAATTGCATAAATTGTTAAATGTAGGGTTCATCTATCCTATCTCAGATACCCAGTCGGTATATTCATTGGTTATAGTCCCCAAGAAGAATGGTAAATGGCGAGTTTGTGTGGATTACAGGGAATTAAACAAGGCTACCTTGAAAGATCATTTTCCCTTGCCTTTTATAGACCAAGCGCTGGACACTTTAACAGGGAAAAAATAATTTCCTTCCTAGATGGGTTCAACGGGTACAATCATATTAGGAAAGCTCCAGAAGACCAAGAAAATACTACTTTCACATGTCCCTGGGGTACCTATGTATATAGGGTATTACCATTTGGTCTATGTAATGCACCAACCACATTCCAGCGGGTGGTCCTTGGTATTTTCTCTGATATTTTGCATCATTGTATAGAGGTTTATATGGAGTACTTTACAGTCATGGGTGATACTTTTGAAGAAGCTTTACATAATCTTGAAATTTTTGCAGAGATGAAGAGACACTAATCTCTCATTAAGTAATGAAAAATGATTTATGATTATGAATGAAGGTATTGTTTTAGGTCATCATGCTTTTGTTGTAGGTATTAAACTTGATCCGACAAAGATTGAAGTCATTATAAAGCTGTCACCACCAACCAATCAGAAGGGAGTCTGAAGTTTCCTTGGACATGCAGGCTACTGTAGAAGGTTTGTTGAAAATTTTACAAAGGTAGCCTCTCCATTATTTAAACTATTGACTAAAGAAGTTGAATTTCATTGGGATGATGAGCGTCAAGCTGCATTTGATACACTCAAGGAAAAACTTTCTTCAACACCGGTCTTGAGAGGTCTAGATTGGAAATTGCCTTTTCATATTTCCACTGATGCCTCTGATTCAGCCATAGGAGTAGTATTGGGACAAAAGGAGGATCTTGTAACCCATGTTATATTATGTTAGTAAAAATTTAACTCATAAAGAACTGAATTACAAGATAACTGAAAAAGAATTCATTGTTGTGATTTATGCTATTAACAAGCTTAGACATTAGATCACGAGCTATGAATTTTTTGTACACACCGATCACTCTGCCATTTGATGTATCATGCATAAACCAGTTACTAATGGGAGGATTACTAGGTGATTTTTGTTGCTACAGGAATTTGACATCATGGTATTGGATAGGCCTAGAAAGGAAAATCAGGTAGCTGATTTCTTATCTAGACTCAACCATTCAGGTGAGGATGTTCCTGTTAATGATAGCTTTCCTGATGAAAATTTGTTTGTTATTTCTGTTAAAAAACTTTGGTTTGCAGACATGGCCAATTACCTTGCTACAGGAAAATTGCCTCCTTACTTTTCATCTAATCAGAAAAAGAGTTATTGGGAAAAATGTTGATTACTCTTGGATTAGGGGAAATATTTTTTTCACTAGACCTGATTTGATTATCCGCAGGTGTGTCAGGGAAGATGAGATCTATGACATTTTGAGAGCCTGTCATGATGAATTGTGTGGAGGACATTTTGTACACAAGCGGACAGCTTACAAGATACTTCGCTCAAGTTACTATTGGCCAAGTCTTTTCAAAGATGTAAGAGAATATGTCCAGAAGTGTGACAGTTGCCAGAGAATGGGGCGGCCTGTACAATCAGACAAGATGCCTTTGTAGCCACAGGTTCTCATAGAACCTTTTGAGAGGTGGGATCTTGATTTTGTAGGTCCCATCAACAC
Organism: Pinus taeda; assembly: GCA_000404065.3. Lineage (NCBI taxonomy): Eukaryota > Viridiplantae > Streptophyta > Pinopsida > Pinales > Pinaceae > Pinus > Pinus taeda. The sequence goes on from APFE030857109.1 coordinate 35,102, forward strand.
TACGTTCAAAGATAAGAAGTATATTTTAGTTTGTACTAATTATTTTACAAAGTGGGTGGAGGCAAGAGCACTACTTAAGGAAATAGAGAAAACAGTGGTAGATTTTCTTTTTTCTGATGTTTTTGTAAGATTTGGGGTACCCAGCGAAATAGTCATTGATCAAGGTACTCAGTTTGTATCAAATCTTATGTAGGGAATTGTGCAGAAATATCAGATTACTCATCAAAAGTCCACCCCTTATGACCCACAGGCCAATGGGCAAGTGGAATCAACAAATAAGGTGTTGGAGACAATCCTTACCAAAACACAACAATTACATAAGAAGGATTGGTCTGACCAATTTCCTGAAGCATTGTGGGCCTACAGGATAACATGGAGAAATACCACTATATTTTCGTCATATGAATTGGTGTATGGAAAGAAATTTTTACTTCCCATTGAATTTCAGGTCAAAACTTTAAAATGGCAGCAGATTTGGGTATAGACCTTGACAAATCTCAGCAGCAAAGAATCCTGCAACTCAATGAGTTGGATGAGATTAGGAAGGATTCTTTTCAGCATACTAACTTGATTCATCAATAATGGGCTAAATGGCACGACAGATACATTAAAAAGAAGCAATTGAAAGAGGGATACTGGGCATTGTTGTATGATTCAAAATTTAAGAAATTTAAAGGGAAATTTAACACACATTGGTTGGGATCCTATGAAATTGACAAAGTTTTTGATAATGGATCTGTTCGCATTAAAACCATTGATGATGGGAATGTTACCTTATTGGTGAATGGGCACAAACTCAATTTATATCAAAAACCCCGATCCAAGCAGGAATTTGTGGAAGAATTTGTGAATAAAAGAGAGTTGGAGATGGTGAGAGAAGGGATCATTCCTTCCACTATCTCTTCCTGAATTCCTACTGACACAATGAGCTCACTCTGTTCCTTCTCATGCTTGGTAAAACATGAGAGGAATGTATATTCGGTATAGGTTTATTCTTTTTTCTGGGCCCAATGGACTAGTTATGGAAAAGGATCCCCCTCGAAGTCTTATTTTCCAAGTGTTTCAAACTCTCTAAAATTGAAATCTGGCGAGCGTGGACTACCTTGGGCTCGTTAAAATTAGAGGTCAGTAGGTTCTTTAGGATCCTCTCAATAAAATTTGTTTTCAGTTAAATCTGTAATGCTCGTGTTGGATTGATGTGGGATTTCTTATGGCCCTCCTTCCAACAATCTTAGCCCATCGACATAAGCAAGTTATCTGGGTGCAAGATTAGAGTCCGATGATGCCTTGAAGCTTGTATGCCCTAATGGAATTCTATCTCACCAGCAACAATGGGGAATCACTATGGCTCTTTGACTGTTGGATCCTACAGGGGGTTTCAACAACAGCTCATTAATTCACACCCGATAGGATGCATCAGGATACCTTGGTCCTTGTTGTCATTAAAGGTGATGGGCCTCGCATTGGTTAACAGCTGACCTCAATGGCTAGTAATCCAATGAGCTCATTACACATTCGACATCAGCACCTTTATTCATGTGCAGTGAATTGTACACCAATGAGGGAGAAGTGTATATTGATGGTTTGATTTCCTACAGAAGCTTTGCAAGTCACGGTCTAATTTCTTGCAGAAGTTCCGCAAGTTATGGTCTGGTTTCCTGCAAAATTTTTTAAAGTTGTGGTTCGATTTTCTAGAAAGCTCAGCGATCATAGTTCCATTTCATGCTGAAGGCTCAATAGTCCTGATTCCATTTCCTGGAGCGACACCTTGATTTTATGAAAAACAAAAACCATAGATAGAGCATTAAATTAAATTTTTTAAAGTATTGACAGATTGTAATTACTAGTCGAGGTCATGAATTATGAAGTCATATATCTGATTTAACTATTAAGTGAGTTATCATCTCAAGTACAGGCACGAGTCATCTAAAGGACTAGACCGTTGGAAGGTAAGAAAGGTAAAATACAACCGACGATAGGACACTTGAGGTAAAGGGTAATTAACGCTTTAATCTTTAACATGTGTATGATTTTTCAACTATGGTCACCCTTGTAGTAGAACATGACTGTAATCTAGTGCATTATGACTCCTGCTCCACGCCCGATCACCATGATTCTGACACGAATAGTAGATGTACTCCCCATATATTCCTACAGGTAATATCATGATGATAATCATGATCACGACCTGTCTCTTGAAAATCCTGTGCTTTTTTATAACTTTCTATAATAAGCTCACCCTTATTGTGCAAGTCCATTGCAAAGCTTAAACCCGATATTTTCAAAGAAGTGCATACACCCTGTCTTCCAGTTTTTCACCATGCTGAAATTGTATGCCCCCGTCCGCTTTGAGCCGAAAGGGCTTGAGTTTTTGGAGGCTGACCCTCACAGTAAGGCAAAATTGGAAAAAGTAGCGTGGCTGCCATTTTTCTAGCGATTCAGTGGCAACGACTCTGAAGTAACAAAATATTTCACCCTAAATCTGAATGGTGATAAGGCTCAAGTTGGGGATGTCCAATTCAGGTTGACTAAGAGTTTGGTAGTGCAAGCATGCAGAATTCCATAGCTGGGAGAACGTTGGTTTAAAAAGTAGCATTTCAACAAGGGCTTGTACATTTCTTTCCTCCATAAAGAACATTCCGACCCCGGCTGGAGTAAGGGAATTTCGCAAGATTTCTTGAAAAGTAAGTACTGGAACTTATTGTTTTTCCTATAGAAATACATAATGTGTGAAGATCACTTTGGGCTAGCATTCTTGTTTCACATTCAGCTCCTCGCCCATTTTCATCACAATCTGTTAAATTTGGCATATTACTTGAGAATGTATCTGATGAAGATGTTGACAAACGCCAAGGAAATGGGGGCCAATTTAGAGGAAAATATCTATCACCACAGGCTGGTGAAAATCATCTTGGTGGAGGTTTTGAAAGACAAGAAGTGGACATGGGAGGAGTTCCTGATAGAAAACTACTTTGCAGAAAATGAGGATTTTGATTCCTTAGATTCCATGGAGAATGCACCAACAAAAAAACGAAGAAAATTCGTGGATGTGTGGGCTACAAATAAAGGAAAAACAGGAAGAGAAAAACTATGACCCTTTAAAGACTACAAAGGAGAAACCAGCGGAAAAATCGAAGAATAAGTCACGTTCATGGGCCATTGGTAAAGAAGGAAGGAAGGGACGACATTGACTCTCCAAAGCCCACCGAGAAGAAGCCTGTAGAAAAACCAAAGAAGAAGAAGTCGCAGACCCTTGGGCTCCAGACGAAGGAAGAAGAAAGGGATGAAGAAGTGGTGGTGATAGGGGAAACTGTGGGCAAACAACCCAAGGCAAAGAATGGCACTTCCACCTCTGTGAAAAGATGTACTGGAAGCCACATTGTTCAGCTAGCTATAAAGGATACTACGGATGCAGAAGTGTTGCCTGAGACACCGAATAAGAAGAAGGAGAAATGTTATGGCCTACCCACAGGTAAAGAGAAGGTTGAGTCAACTGAGTTCATCGGCGAAGAAGCAATGTCCTTTCAGGACTCCCCACTACATGGAAGCGGTAATAACGCAGTAGGAGAATAGCAAGTAGAGGAGGACCTTGGGTCCCCTCAATCCCTCCAAAGACATTCGGAAAGGGAAGTAACCCCCCAGAAGAGACGGTCTCTGTAGGAATTGGAAGAAATCATCACAGAGCTCACCATTTCAAAGAGAGATTTGAGAAGGGAAAACGAGACCCTGAAAGAGAATATCCTGCATATACAAAAAGAACATGAGGAGTGGGTTCAGAAAGTGGCTCAAATTATGAAAAAAAAGTAGGCTAGGATCGATCATCTGAAAAACAAGAATGAATTATACAAGGGTCAAATTCCTCCAAAATCTAGTGGTAACTAGTCGGACCAGTTGGTAAAGGTAGCAGATCAGTTGGCTGCAGTAGCTGTAGCTCATGATAAGGAATGATTTCCTTTTTCTTTTTCTTTTTGGGGAATATGCAACATTTTTTCTTGCATAAGGGGCATGCAAGAAGCTAGGCGTGGGTGACATGTTGGGGCTTGGTTTTTCCCAATTTTGACACCCTTTTCCATACTTTACCTCTCCAATTTTGAACTATTTTTAGCCTCTATTATGCCTATTTCTTTTATAATACTTAGGTTTTTGCCAAAAGGGTGTCATAGACTTAAGGTATGAAAATTAACATGAAAAAGTGGCTTTTACCTTAACTTTAAGTATTCCTTATAGGTAGTTGTTGTTTATTTAATTACCATGCCAACTAATCTATAGTTTTTGTGCAGATTTATTTTGATTCGAAAACAAGCCCGGATTTCCTGCAAACAGCTGTGCAATCCTATTTCCTGCAAACACTCTGGAATTCCTGTAGTCACGGATTTCCTATAACCGCCCAGATTTCCTACAGCAACATCGACAGTTAGCTATGTTCCACGAATATATAAGCCAAACGGGAACATGGGTTTTGTAGAGAGTTAATCACATATGGGTGTTGTCCTATTGGCCATTTCAGATCTACCAATGATACCACCTAGATTCATAAACCTTCTCTCGTTGTACATTTGGAGGAAAGCTACAACCATGTATCAAATTTCATCTAATCAATGCTTTCAGTCATGTATTAGACCCAGTATGGCTAAATTTGATATTTTGTAACCGGAATGTTAGCCGATGGCTTAGATTAGTAGTCTTCCTTCCTTCGAGCCATATGTGGGCTGTTGTAATTGTATAAATTTTGTTCTAGTTTATATGATAGGGAGTTGTTGGGTTGGTTTCAACTAAGACTGTATATTAGATTGTACTCAACTGTATATTTTTCAGATAAATACAATATTATATGTTATGTCTATTTCATTGAGCAATCTCTTTTAATTTGAAGGGGTTGTGAGTAAGGGAGGGCCCCCTTTGCTCACAACTATCGTAGTTTAGTGTTTATACATTTTATTTCTATTATGTAATAATAATTTGTTCCCACGGCTAATGCACTCTTTTTGATATATCAGCAACAATTGATTAAATGAATTAGTTTCCTATTAATGTGTGGAATTCATTTAATGAATATTTGATTTCTAATGTTGAGTGAATTTCTGAGTTTGTTGTAAGTTGATTTTTGTATCTTTTCCTAATCATCATCAGTAATATTAAGAGATGTAGAGGGGTGTTTGATCCACTCTATAGCCTTTGCTGCTAAGTGATTGATGTAGGAAAGAGTCATTGGTTTTGTATGATTGACTAGTTAGATTAATCAGCACTCACAGTGTTAAGCTTGTATATATTTTGCGCAGCATCTCACAAGTTTACTTGCCCTCGGTTGATGAGTTATGTTAATAACATTATAAGGATATAGTTTGACGCAACACTTTGCTTGAAAAGTAGCCCTTTGTGACCTTCTTCCTGCCCTTATGCAAGTAAATCTTGCTCTAATACCATGTTGAGAAATCTAGAGCATCATATGGATTAGGATCTTTAGGTATATTTCTCTTAGACCTTGACATTTCCTTATGATTGCTCTTTTCTTCTCATTATTTCTTTCAATTTATTATGTTTCTTTCATCAATAACAATTCCAAACAATGAAGATCACAACAAGGGACAAAATATGTAGGAACTCATCCAGGGAAAAACCCCTATCTAGGGGAAAACCTAGTCAAACTCTTCCACTAGTATATTCAAATCAAGATGAGACAATCCAATACCCTTTAGACCTAGAAAAATACTTCCTCTAATCACTAAGTCAACCCTTCTTTCTGGTAGATGATCCCTACCAAAGTCTTCAAGTGCCAGCTTCTCAGATGCAACTTCAATCCAAAATTTTGGCCCCCAACTTCAGAATTTCATGTAGAAATTTTGAATAATTTAACACATATTCAACAGAGATTATCCTGATCATGTACTATTGTGAAAAACATACACAATACATAAGCTCCTCTACGTTGATCATCAATATAGCAGCATCAATAACAATAAAACATCAAGAGCATTCACACATTAACACAGTATGTATCCCGGGGAAAGCATCTCGCTAAAAACCCCAACTATCTGTATATTAATGATTGAGTCATGTAACATTACAAAGTACAATGCTTATCACAAGCAATCCATTACCAGCTCCACCTGTTACACACAATACAGCTCAGATCTGAATCAATCACTGGCTCAAATCTCTTCCGCTGCTTGCCTGCCTCCGCTGCTCAATACCTGCACAAGAACCGGTGATAATTCCAAGGCAGCCACGTCTTTCCTTGGCTAAATCACGTGAGAACAAGCTACAATGTGGGCAAACTCATTGGCATACTCAATCCCCTAATTTGTGCAAGATCTGGTGCACAACTATAGTCACAACTGATAGCAATCTGATTCTCTAACACCTGTCCCTGCTGAACTGAACATGCACTGACATGCAACTGAGTTAACTGATGTATTCATTAGTTGTATTATGAGTTAATAACTTGTGAATTAATTAATAACTAATTCACCCAACTCATCTCTAGTCTATTTTCCAGTTAGACTAAATACAACCAGATTAACAAAGCTAAACTGAACACAACTCCATCAACTGCACCTCCAGTCCACTAAACTCAACTCACTTGAGTTCTAACTGAAGTCATGCATGCAAATATTCAACTAAACCATAAGAACCACGTATTTCCTTCATGCAATTGCATGTGCCACATCCGTAGCTCGAACTGAAGTGCTCCAAGAGAATAAGATTAAGTTTATAGTCCAAATATTATTGTGAGATAATAATATTTGACTTTTCTATTTTTAGCCTGGCAGTATAAAAATAGACTCTGCCCATATGTCTAAAAATAGAATTCCATCTATTTTTACCAACATGACCAATCATCCACAAATAGCATCCTGCAACTCATAGACCATGATCCATATGTCTAAAAATAGAC
>APFE030857109.1:42236-85174 GCA_000404065.3 Pinus taeda
GCGCCAAAAATAGCTTGCGGGCCCACTTAGTGAAGGCGACTCCTTTCCACTAAGCTCCATCATCTTGTTGCATTCTCAACAAGCATTTCTTGTTGCACACTTTTCAACATTTCAAACTTGTAGTTCATTCATAAATTTTGGCCCCAACTTTAACTTCGCATGTGTGAGAAAGAAATTCCCAAAAAATTGGTTCTTGTCTTCCCTTGCTTCTTCCTTCTTTATCCTCAACTTATCTCTTCTTTTCCGCCTCTTTCTCTTGTAGATCGAACTTGTTGAGTGTGTATTCCAAATGATTTGAGATACCTCTCTATATATATTGCTTCTGATGGGTCGAATAGCCCTAATTTGGGCCAAGTTCATGAGGACAGGTCTGAATTGGTGTGGAGGTGACAAATGACACTTTTTGACTCAAAAATAATTCTTTATACATGATACAAGAAACCTAGAAGGGTCTAATAAATGTGACAATGACTCTTTTGATTCTTGACCAAACCCGAGGCCTTCAATGGAGGCTATGACCTAGAAAATAAATGAAAGAGCATGAAACCCATGCTTCAATAATATTTTTCTTTTACAATAAATTTTTCTTTTGACAAATACAATTATGAAGACAGATACTAGTTACATTCTTCAACACATGTTGGGAAATCTAGGGCAACATAGTTAGGGATTTTTATTTAATTTATTTCTCTTTTACTTGAAAATTTATTGTGATTAGTTAATCTTTCTTCTTCTTTGTTATTACATTTTTATCATCAAGATAATTGCCAAAACTTCAAAGACAACAAGAGAACAAATGATGTAGGCACTTAGCCAGGGAAAAACCAGTAACAAGGGGAAACCCTAGTCAAACTCTTCCACTAGTAGATTCAAATCAATTTGAGACAACCTTGACCACTTGACCCAAACATTGGCCTCCTTCAATCCTCCAAGTCAATCCAATATTCAAGAGTTTAACTTCATGTACTTCAACAAAACTTTGTTTAGGGACATTAGTACTTCGTATGAGCAGAACTTCACATGACAATAAATCTTGACTTTGAACCCTTTTCGATTGCAAATTTATATATTTTTGTCCTGCAATCTACCATAGATATCTTTGCATATGTGATAGAGTAATAAAAAAAAATCAATTGATCTTGTCCTTCTTTTCTATACCTTCGATCCTTTCTTTAGACTTCATTTTCGCACCCTTTTTAGTTGCAAAGATATATTGTCGATGATGATCTTCCTCCAATGGCTCAAATACACGGCTATATATATGCTTCTATTGGATGGTTGAGTCCCTTCATGAGGTCGAATTGATGTCTTCCTGACGCCGACCTGGAGGATGAAGTATACATGACACTTTTGACCTTAATAAAATTTATTCCTTGATTTTACAAAGCCCAAGAAGGGTCTAGTACAAAATAATGACGACAATGACTTAAGACATAATCCTAGAAGCCTACAATGGAGGCTTGACCTATTTAATATTTACTATTGACCCAAGAATGAAACCCATGCTTTAATAAGTCAATTTCTTTTAATAATAGAAATGTATTTTTCTTTGTTTTGACCAATACAATTATGAATTCTGAATCTAGTTACATTCTTCAACACTCCCTCTTAACTAGGGAGGTATTCATAATTACATATATACATAGGTACATGGAAGATATCAAAATGATATGCTCTACGAAGAGTTACAGCACAAGCAATGCTACAGATTCCGACCAAGGTATTCTAATTAGGTGTGACTAAGGTGTGTTCCAAGGTTTATCCTCTATAGGTACCATCAAACTTTAGCTCTAACACCAACCCAAGGATCTAGGTGCGTATCCAAGGTCAGAGCTCCAATACCAACATTGCCCTCTTACTTTTGGATGTAGACATCATTAGAGGCTGAGCAGATGTCCTCTTAAGCATCTTGTCACCCCAATATGCTTCATCTCTCCTTATCAACTAAATCAGATATATCCGCCAATCCATGCATGCTTCAAACAATCAACCTTCTTATGGAGAGATATGCATAAACACAACCCCAATTAGTAATAAACTTTCATTATACATATTTAATACAAACCTTTGTGGTTCTTAATCATTCTGATGTTGATTGTTTGAATATTTTTATGGTGGGTATATTGATTTTTAGTGCTCGGAATCAGTTCCATAGTATTCATTGTTTGTGTCGATATTTGAATCTATAACAAGACTCACAATAAGGACGATATCCTTGAGTCTACAAAAAGACTCATTATGATGTTTCTTATATCATCATCATATCAAACACATCTACTCGAAAGCTTTACTTCTTTAACTTTTTAGCAACACCAAACTCAGCCTTAGCACTTTCTTCCAAAATCATCGAATTTTTGTTCACAACTTTATCATTATTGCTTCAACTATTCTCAGATTTCAAACATCCTCATGGCCTTTTCATCAGGTTGTTAACTTATTTTCAAGCTCCCCCTCAACTAGGGATACATACACTCTCGTTTATCCAAGTAATTAGAGGACAAGTTCATCAATTATCTTATTCTTTCAGTAACATAGGCTCTTCCTTTTTGCATCAACAATTCATCGGAGAATTTAGACCTTCCAAACTTCATCATTTCTTCACATGGTAACATGGTCATGTCATCAAAGTTCTCACAACTACCTCTTACCATCATGCTCCACATCATTATCAAATTATTATAAAATATGAGCTAAGCATCTTCATCATCTTGAAGTCTATGTACCTATAAAACTTTAACAACAAATACAACCAAACGCAAAGATATATGTACAAGAGCATGAAGTCAAGTATGTCATAATAAATTAGGTTTTTTTATATTCAAGACCTAAACCTAGTTAGGTTTTATAATCAATCAAGATTTTCATCTATTAGAATTATTGCAACAACATTTATAGGGTTTTGTAATAAACCCTAGATTTCATCATTAAAATAGAATCATATCAATATTTGAAAACATTATACTTCTAGAGTTTCATTATCATGTCGTAGAATATCTATCTCTACTAGGGTTTTATTACAAACCTTAGATTTCAAAAACTAAATCATGAATATCAATAATCAAGTTAGCATATCAACATTTCATCTCTAGGATTCCTTTATTATTTCCTAGAGACTTATATCATTCTCATAGTAGGGTTTTATCATAAACCCTAAATACAAACATAAAATTCAAAAAATTAATAATTTTGACTAGTCTAGGGTTTTAATTATATGGAAGCATATATACCCAAATATCCATGACTATTGCAAGGGTTTAATCCTTGATATACCAAACCCTAAGAAAAAAAATAGGGTTTCTAGACATCAAAAACAAACCCTAAAAATCTTAGGGTTATGAAAATACCAAAAACCCTAAACATTATGATTTTATTAGGTGATCTTAAAATTTATCAACAAACCCTAAGTGGACTAGGGTTTCATTATTAAAATACCCTGAGCATTAAAGAGCTAGGGTTTTACAGTGAACCCTAAAGTTTAGGGTTTCACCAAAATGAGCAAACAGCAAGAGAAAGTGTGATAAGGGTATATTAAATCTAAAGATCAATCACGTGAACAAGAATCTTTAAGATTCAAGACCTTAGAAATGAGAGAGTTAGTGATATATAGTAAATTTCAAAAACAATAGTACCTTTTTATGTAAACATTACTATCATGTGATCTTTGAACATACCTTGAGTTGCTCCTTTTATAAACCTTGAAGGACTCCCTTTGAATTATGATAACGACTTCATGAATCATTTCCTTATGAGTCAACTTGTGCCCAAGCATCCAACTTGCTTTATCAAGTCACGATATCTGCAATATTTACTGGCAAGTACAAACAAAATATATAGGTATAATAGTGCAAAGATATATAAATTTATTTATTACCTTCAAGCCTAGACATCAATTAATTTTGTTCTTAGCAACTTAGAATTATATCTTGGACTACATGTAAATCCTAGATATTATAAGATATGGTTTCTAAGTAAATTGAGAGTTTTCAAATTCTAGGATTACATGAGAAACTAAGCAAATAAGCATGTTATACATACCTTAAAATTTATGTACCTTAGACTTTGATATTTGATTGGGGTTATTCCCTTTTCATGAAAACTGCACACATATTGTTAGTTGATAAAAACATGAAAAGTAATAGAAGTACATGTTTTTAAATGAATACTTTCAGTTGGTTCTCAAGTGTTGAATGTCGCATTCTTTGACATAGGAGGATGTTTCCTAAGACCGTTACAGGTCCTCAATAAGACATTCCTTTTACTATTGTAGTCAGAGATGCATAACCTTCTTTTATCACTAATTGTAGTAGATGATTCTATTACAAACTCTTCTTCTTTCACTTCTTTAATAGGACACATGTAGCTTAAATTCAACCCTTTGGACTAAGGATTTCTTAATCATAGAACAAATTCTTCAAAATATGTGATTTTGATCCTCTTTATTTGTGCCACTATATAACAGTTCCTAGGTATGCATCCTCTTTTATAGGAATATAGTCTTCATTTCATGGTAATTGTAGTTATATATCAGACCTTTCAATTAGGTCTAAAAAGGCTTCATATAGTTCAAACTTGGTTACCTTTGTAATCATGTATATAACCTTATATAGTTTGGACTTCTAAGATGATTGTGGATCCTTAATTACATGAATAGATCATTTTCCTTTTCAAGACTTTAGGCCATTTATCTAAATGCTTCGTCCTTGACAATGATACCTTTAGACCTCTTTTCTTTCCTTGTTATAAGTCTACGATATCCCCAGAACTTAGTAATAAGAGATTCAATTTCTCTTCTAGGCTGACTGTAACCTTATGATAGGTCTTCCAATAGAACCTTTAATACCTTCAACTAATTTGGTCTTGGACTATTTCAAGTGAAGATACTTTGCTAGTCTATATTTGAACTCTGAATTATAGAAGTGACACAAAATATTTTTGGATTTTTGAGGATACACAGAATTTCGGACCCTTTCTAGAGTGATTTCAGATGATGATCGGGACTTTGATTTCTAGCTCAAGGAGCTTACCCTTGAGAGAGTTGTCATCTCATCTATTTGTACCTTTGAAACAATGCTTTTGACCTCTTGAAACTCCTTTGAATTTCTTGCGGCCTAATGACTGTGTATAGGGATTATAGATGTGTCCAAAAATTGTTTTTGATTCCTCTAGGAGCTCAGTCCTAGGAGACTTGGTTCCTATTCTTGTCTTGAAGCCTTAGATGACCTTACTTCTGCCCTTACATAAATGAACCTGGCTCTAATACCATGTTGATAAACCTAGGGAAACATAGTTAGGTTTTCTTTTTAATATATTTCTCTTTTACTTAACAATTTCTTGTGATTAGTTCTTATTTATCCTTCTTTGTTATTACATTTTTATCATCAAGACAATTTCCAAAACTTCAAAGACAACAAGAGAACACATGATGTAGGCACTTAGCCAAGGAAAAACCCCTAACAAGGGGAAAACCCAGTTAAACTCTTCCACTAGTAGATTCAAACCAATTTGAGACAACCTTGACCACTTTACCCAAACAGTGACCTCCAATCCTCCAAGTCAACCCAAAATTCAAGAGTTTGACTTCACATACTTCAGTAGTCAACAAAACCTCACATACTTCATGTTGGGTGTGTCTTATATTCTTTCCACATGTCATGGGGTCTGGGGAGATGAGAAATAGTTTATTTTGATGAAAGAGTCTCATCCTTATTGTCAGAGGAGATGAGACGGAAAAATATGGAGAGCCAAAATGGAGATGCCTTATCTGTGAGAGGGCAGTCCTAGAACAAAAGCAAAAATAAGTCTTCAAGTGGTAGATCTAAATATAGAGGGAGATCTAAATCTTCAGGAAAATCTGCAAAGGTATCTTGGAAATCAAGGAAGGAGGGGCACTACAAAAAGGATTAAAGATCTAAAACTCCTGAGAAAGGAAAGGGATCTGATGATGCTCCTTTTGTAGAGGTGAAAACCACCCCAGATGAAGGTGGGATGTGTACTTGGCTTCTTCTTCAAGTACACATGTAGATCATGAGGCATGGTTGTTTGACTCAGGTGCATCCTTTCACTTCACTCCTCATAGAGAGTGGTTCTGCAAGTATGAGAAATGCGATGGTGGTGATGTCTTCCTAAGGGATGACAAGAAGGCTAGAATCATAAGACATGGAAAATTCAAGCTGAAGTTGCAAGGTGGAAGGATTAGAACACTTCCTAGTGTTATGCATATTCCTGCATTGACCAGAAACCTGAAAGTAAAAATAGTGTTGGAGAAAGATGCTTGCAAGATGGTTCGAGGAGCATTGGTATTGATGCGAGGAGTTTAGATCAGAACTCTATATAAGTTGTTGGGTAATATTGTTATTGATTAGTGTAACAATTGTGTTTTTCTTGAAGGTGGAGAAAAAAATATTCTAGTCTTTGGAGAAAAAAATATGTTGTGGCATCAAAGACTGGAACACATTGGAGATAAGGGATTTTGAATACTACATGGTAATGTAATGGTAGAAGGTATGTCTAATTGCTCTCTAGATTTTAATTTTTGTGAACATTGTGTATATGGGGAGAAGAATCGAGTGAGTTTCCCCTCTGGTGCTAAGAGGGTGAAAGGGATATTAGAGTTGTGCATATTGATGTGTTTGGACATGTTTTGGTTCCATCTTTGGATAATTTTGTGTACTATGTCTCATTTATAGATGACTTCTTGAGGAATACAAGGATATATTTCCTCAGGAAGGAATATGAAGTCTTTGACAGGTTTAAATAATTTAAGGCTCTGGTGGAATCAGACGGAGGAGAATATTAAGGTGTTGAGGACAAATAATGGTGCAGAGTTTTGCAAGAAGGAATTTGAAGATTTTTGTAAGAAGTGTGGTATAGCATGGGAATATACTACTCCATACACACCTCAACAAAATTTGGTTCCAGAAAGAATGAATAGGACGTTGATTGAAAAGGCAAAAAGCATGCTCAGTGGCAGTAGATTAGGTCAGGAATTATGGCTAGAGGAGATGGATACTACATGTTACTTGTTTACAGATCACCTTCATCAGCTTTGGAGGACAAGACTCCACGTATGAACTGGTACGAAACCATGTCTTTCACATATGAGGGTATTTTGTTGTGATGCATATGTACACACTCCAAAGGAGAAAATAACCAAGCTGGATGGTAAATCTGAAAGGTGAATCTTTATTGGGTATAAGGATGGTTTAAGAGGTTATAAGTTTTGGAACTAAGAAACAAGGAAGGTTGTGTATAGCTGAGGTGTGGTGTTTAGAGAGGTGAAAGATGTTATTAAGCATGAAGTCCTACCAAAGGAACCTAAGAAGATAAAATTTGAATTGCAAGAGGAAGAATCGGACTCTACAGCAGAACAGGAATCAAAAGAGGAAGAGCCACACACTCCAATTTTGAGAAGATCGGTTTGAGAGAGAAAGAAACTAGAGAGGTATTTTCCAAAAAATTTCTATTCAAATTTTTCTTTATTTATTACTCATTATTATCCCAAAACTATCAGAGAGATAGTGGATTCAAAGGATGGAAAACTCTAGAAGGAGGCTATGGTTGATGAAATGACATCTTTGGACAAAAATGAGGCTTAGGATCTAGTGGAGTCGTTTTTTGGAAGGGAACACATTGGCAACAAATGGATTTTTAAGAAGGAAATGAATGCAGAAGGAAAGGTGGAGAAATACAAATCTCGGTTACTAGCAAACGGTTATTCCCAGGTGTCATGAATTAATTTTGAGGTAGAACAGCTAGATGTGAAGGAAACATTTCTTCACGGAGATCTGAAAGAAGAGATCTACATGAAGCAACCTGGAGGATTTGCAGTGAAAGGTATGAAAGAACTAGTATGCAGGTTAAAAAATTCTATGTATTGGTTAAAACAATCACCAAGGATGTGGTATAAAAAAATGTATAGATATATACGGGGACTTGGCTTCACAAGGAGCAAAGCACATCACTGTGTATATTTTAAATTAATTGGTCACCGTGCTAATTTTTTGGTCTTGTATGTGGATGATATGTTTTTGATTGGAAATGACAGAAATTATCCAGGATTTGACCCAGTTTCCCTCTAAATTCGACATGAAGGATCTTGGTGCTGCAAACTATATTTTGGGCATGAAACTTAAACGAGATCGGGAAAAGAGGAAGCTCTGGTTATGTTTTCACCTCTCTTACACACTTAGATGTTTTTCTTAGAATATGCCTTCAAACTTAGTCCTTCCAAGGAAAAATAAGGATAAAGATAGATATATATTATATCAAATCTAATAAAATACGTATCTTTTGTGAGAAGGTAGAAGATCCCTTTAGAATGTCTCGCCCTCACCATGAAGTATCATCATCCTTATTTCTTTATGTACCTGCAACATTCACTTACAAGTACGACAAAAAGTATACAAGTACAAGAGTATGATTACAAATTAGGAATTTTAGACCCAAACCCTAAAATATCAATTCTAGGGTTTCAAATTAAATTCTATACTTACTAAGTTTTCTAATTTCTCCCTAGACTTCCTTGAAAAATTAGAGATCAAAACTAGGGTTTCTTTGAGGGAACAAAATTAGAATGAGATTAAGGTTTCTTTACTAGTTAGGATTTACAAGAATTTTAGCTACAAAACTTAGAACAAAGAAAATGAGATTTCAAAATGCTAATCTACTTTAGTTTAGATTTTATATGAATAAAAGAAATTATACTTACCTTAGACTGTTGCAACATTTCTTCAAAATTCCATGGTCTTCTTCTTCCAAAGATGTTGAGTTCAAGGAATACTTCAAGGACTTCCACAAGCATGCTTCTTATGATTGCTTTGACCCTTTTCAACCATGATTCCTTGAATATGGATACAACCTTTATGTTTTTTATCCATTATAGTATTAATTTGTAGATTACTTATTCATAACATTACTCAAGATTTCCATATCCTTATGACAGAACTTCATGAGAGAGATTTGGATCCTATTATAACTTGTACATTATAGCACATTTTTATCTTCAAATTGTTATTTATGCTCAAAAATTTTTGATCAGGTGTTGTAGTGGAAATTCGTATCATATAGTAAATATTGTTATTACACTACCTATGTGTTGGTGGAAAATTATAAAAGGTAGAGACCCAGGGCTCAGACATAGGGGCCAAAAAAGGATTCGTTGTAGTCTAGCGTAAAGTCAGCATTTTCACCTTACTTAAGAGGAATAAGGCTTCTCACCTAAGGCGTGTTATGACCTTACTAGGATAGGGATCAGGACCAGGCATCAAGGAGAGTTGTGCAAAAATTATCATTCCCATCTACTCTATAAACCTTAGCATCTTGCATATGACCATCGCAAAGTGTAACTTGCAAAGTATCCAAAGATGCAGAAGACATCTACATTCATTCATAAGAAAAAAAATTAAAGAGGCCCATGCAACTAACACTTTCAAAACCATGAAGAAATCCCACAAATCTTCCCATTAACGTAAAGAATCATTACATTCTGGCGTTATGGCCCTTGAGATTGTAACAGAAGAATTAGTATACAAAGTAGCTAAGAATCAGATGAACACAAAACAAAACTAAGTTTATTAGACTCAGCAATAGCTTCTTAGCATATGACCTTCTTCTCCCTTTTTGTTGTCTTTTCCTTTAGCTTTTATAAACTTCACTCGCCTAAACTACCAATATCTTCCTCAGATGCCATGCACTTTCCTCCTTAGTTGTTTTTGTGGCTTGACTGTGACTTTTCCATCTCTTCTTGACAACCTTTACGGTTCGATTGTGCTTTCATGTCCCCATATTTTTCACTTTCGAACTTCAGTGTCTAATGAACCTTGGCCGATTTTCTCTCTTTCCCTTGATTGTTTCCCATATTTTCTTTCTTTCCCTTGATTGTGGCCCATATTTTCTCTCTTTCCCTCAATTGTTTCTTCCAAAACTTCCCTTTGGTCAGACTTGGTCAAAATGTATCAAAAACTCTATCCCCCAAAACGAAGGACCCAACATGCCCTGATTCAATCCTTGGTTGATGTTGTTGTTTCTTCTTATTTTTGGAAGGCTCTTTCTTATGTTGCTTCTTCTTGAACCATTCCTCTGTGTGTTGCAAGCTCTCCTTCAAACAAAGGACCCAACTCTGGGAAAAATTGGGTGATTGCATCTTGAATTGGGTATATCCAGCAAGTGTCGACCACCATGGATCCGTCAATATGACAGCTTGCTCAATAAATTGCATGGTAATTTCATTTTTTGGTTGGTTGGGTAGTGCATTCAGAAAAGCATTCCACTGAATTTTTTCTTCTGCGCTAAGCTACAGCAGTTTCTGGAAATGGACATGTGTTGGTGGTTTGAGGTCACAGAGTAGAGCCTTGCTAGAGCGTGAGTCATCCTCAATTTGTTGGATCTTTTTTTCCAGCATATCAGTCTGTGAAGAAATATCCTTTTCCTTATCAAGGTCAAGTGTGTTCAAGGCTTGGTCGAGCAATTAGTGAGCCTATTGTCACAGATTATAGGCTAGTTGATTTTTCTTGGAAAGGAACCCCAACCAGTCATGAACCTGAGTGAAGATTTATTTCACCTCTCTAGTAGCCTGATAAAGGGTTGCCTTCAGAGAATCCACATCGGTGGTATTCTACTCAATATCATTGGCATACTAGGTGGCTAGATTAGGGAACACTCTTTGGCGAGTTGCGATAGTTTTCTGAAGCTCCTTATTTGTTGAAACACGGTTGGTAGATATAGTTCTAATGTAATCATAGCAATATGAGAGAATCCAGGCTAAGATTTCCTCTGGTGTGTTTGGTGATACCTCATCGATGGTAGGCCAAAGAGCCTCGAATTTGGCATTGATAACATCAACCTATTGTTGTAGCCATAATGGGGAGAAGTTGTTGTTGTTGTTTCTCATGTTCAAGTTTCAAGGTATTGTGCAGTGTCTTTGCTTGGCAAGTAGCCAGTTGAATGAAGGTAAATAATTGAGAGGATGACCAATTCTAAAGGTCGTCTAGTGTCATAATAGAAAGTGGAGGGTATTAGGCTTGCAGTGGTTGTCCATTGGCAACCAATTTCTCAGATTGTCCTTAGTTTGAATTTTCTCGCTGTAGGGTCTCTATAGTGTGGGTTCTAGTGAGGTATAGAACAAAACATGGTGGCGAAATGGGAATGGGATTGGATGCCTGAGGTAAGACAATTATAACTTCTTGGCCCTATGGACAAGAGTGAATATGTTGGTTGGTTACTAGTTGAGGGCTTGATGCTACTAATAAATATAGCAAAGGTATGGTAACCAAATCCATAGTTGTATGGTGAATAGCAAGGGCATATTAGTCAGCTTCAGTGATGGTTTAAATTATGGAATAAACCTCCATCTCGGAATCAGCACGGAAGAGGTTTCTAGTTAGAGGAAGTTCTGAAATAGTTTTGTAGGTGTTACAGATCCATTTTAGCACATCACTCCCATCATTCAGATTGGTACCATTAGGGCTCATCAAACCCTAATTCAGTTGCTACATGCTCTAGACAAGTCACCACTTTGAATGCCTCCTTCCCTAAGAGTTCCTTTACCTAAATCCCTCTAGAATTGCCTCCTTGAGGGACTAGTGCAGCCTTGGATAGGGGTAAGTGTGCTTCAGTGCAGGTATGCCCATGTCAAGGTGATCTGTAAAGCATCTAGGCCCAGTTTGACCTACGCTAGGCAAGATTGAGTGAAATTCACATAGGGTTCTAGGAATATTCTTATTTTCTGAAGCCATCTAGAATATTCCCACACTTATCATTTCTTATGAGCTCAAAATTGGATAGGGAATGAGTTAAGTAATCTCCTATCCTCTCATCCCTTTCTCCATGGAAACTAACTCTAAGTATGGAAGGCCATTCAATACCCTCATTTATGACAAAACCTCCTCCATCTACATATAAATTGAGCACTCATCTAAGTGATCAGGGGTTGGACTTTGAGAATTTGTAAGGAGATACTATTGGTGTGATAATTGAGACTATAAGCAAGTAGTGTTATGCTACCATAGTGTTGTGATATTGATGTGATGTTGGTTGGAACCCAAGGTGGAAGACTGGAAATGGATTGGACTTCCTGGTTGTAATTCTTCCTTCTACCTAATAAAGTTGTTTACAACTTTTTCCATGTGCTCATCTTGATATATGATGTTTATATGTGTGAATGTATATTATTCCATTTACTTATAGTTGTTAGATCTCTTGCTTTGATTGGTTCTTTGTCTTTTGTTTAGGCTTGCAGGTACTTTTTGAGCGGGTTAAGTTCAAGAAGGAGCGATGGGAATCATACAAATGAGACAAAAGGAAAGCGAAAGAAGAAGTAGGTCCTTTGATTCCGTTTGTCTTATTTATCATCTATAGAGAAAGGATAAGCACTTTAAATCTATTGTTCTAGGTGTTGTAACATGTATTTTGTTGTTTGTTTCATTCATTGTTTCATTCAAAAATCACTTGAAAAATTTTTTGAAAAAAGATAAGGCAAGTCTATCGGAATAAAAATATAAAATAAATGAAGAAATATATCAGATTTACAAAGTAAACAAGTGTTAAAGCATTAACACCGGACCCAAAATATATATGTTGCGTTTAAAAGTTTGGCAGGTCTGCAATGATTATGGACGGTTGGTTCAGCTGACAAGCGCCGATTGCGATTTGCAATTGGGTTTCGGGCCCGATATTATATATGTCATATTTTATAATGATGGAGGGTCTGAAACAACACAGAATGCTTATTTTTATATATATATGACCCTGTCGATTCGCTGATCTGCAAAAGGGTCGGACCCGAATATATATAATATATATAATATATATATTATATATATATATTATATATATATTATATTTTAATATATATATATAATAACTCCGACGGGTCCGAAAAGCCTTTATGCAGGTTCCTTTGTCGATTGTGATGAGCGATGGGGATTCCAGACCTGATAGTTTATGTTCTATACGTTATAATTCAGCGCGTCCATCTTATCACGAGTTGTAAAGATTGTTATTGATATTCATATATGTTTTTATGCTATTTTATATGAGTTTCTATTATAAAGGATTATAATAGAAAGTCCGGACTCGAAGCATATATATATTATATTTTAAAGCCCCGACAGGTCCACGATAATCGCATAGCACTTTATATATATGTATATGACATGCCAATTGTAATTTGCGACGGGCCGGATCTGATAGTGATATATATTATGTTATATAAGTCCCGCAAATCCGCAAGGCATATGAAAAAGCAGATTTCAAGTTATGAGGCAGGTTTTCAAAAGGAGCAAAAAATGGTAAATGGTTTTATTGGAGCTCACCCAATCCCACTGAGCATTTAACACGTAACAGTCAGGTGGAGATAGGAAACCACCCATTTTGGGTGAGTATTCTTTGGGTTTATGTCCCACCCAAAACCTTCACAGACCGTCCGATCTAAAAAGTGTAGATCAACGGTGGGGATGAATTGGTGGGAAAGTATACCTCGAAAATTGTGTGAAAGCGGAAAAAACATGTTTTATAATATATTTTCATTATAAAAAGTTTACAATAGAAAAACGCAGGTATAAAGGATTTACGCATAAGTCCAACACTTTCATAGCTATGCGGCCTAAGGGTGCATAAGTTAAGTTCTACAGTGATTTTCGGGCCCATTGCGATTTGCGATGTCGGTCAACGGAGCGTTGAACGGGCGGATTTAACAAGTTTATAAAGTAGGATTAACTCTTTTGAGTTTTAGATTAATCATAAGTTTGCGTTAATTTCGCTATGTAAAGTGGAAAATCAGGGTTAGAGCTGAAGCTAAAGAGGAAGACAATATGATATGTTTCTTTGCATTTTGGCCAATCAGAATGCCCATGTAAGCCCAGGATTATACAAACTAAACACATTTCATTATGACTAAAATGAACTAAGCATCATTAGGGCATTTACAGAGGAATTCAACAGCGGATCAACAAAGCAAGCCAGCAGTTATCATCCCCTTTTGAATCCAGTTATGTTCTTGTTATTTCATGTTATTTGAGGTGTCTTTTACCCTCTGTAAAATTCTGTAAAAATTTTTACTTCATATAGTTAGAAAAGAAGTTAGATAATTTGGGCATTTTCAAAAATCAACAATTGTTCCATAATGTATAAAAAGAGAAAAATTTACTAAGAAAGGGTTGGAATTTTGGAGAACTCGGAGACTAGGCTATTGTATTCCTAATATCATCATTGATTAATGAAAGGATCAGAAGTTTCCATGAGTTGTTGCATATAATTTTGTATGCTTCTCTGTCATGTGTCACGCTATGTTTTCTTCTTTTCAAGTATAGTAATGAATTCGCGGGTCTTTATTTGTTTATGTAGATAAAGTTAAAATTCCTTAAAAGAGCACTCCTATACTTGAAGTCCTCACTTCCTTTCTAAATTATAGATAATAGTTTCTGTGAAAGACCAGCATATTGTCAATGATTCAGTTCTCATTATCATAATTCCTCTAAGTTACAGATAGTAGTTTCTGTGAAATATCAGCATATTATCTTTAACTTCTCCTTCAAACTTTCTTCATTCATCATTTATATCTGGAAACAAATGGCATTCTAAGATGTTCTGGTCATACATGTATTAAGAGTTAAAGACCAAGTTTTCCAGGTCCTTCATTTGAGAATACAACAAATAATAAGTGACAGTAAACAAATATTTATTAATGTCTTAAGCACAATTTCCCCACAACCAGGAAATTGGTTTCTTAAGGAACAACATTAATTGGCGTCCTTGTCGGGGAGAGGAGACAAGAAGATTTTTCCTTGGGTTTCAATACTTTTCTCTGGTTGTTCAGTGAGGAGAAAATATTTGGCTATTTTGAATCAAAGCAATAACTATGGCTTTAAGAAGGCCCCATACAATATCAGAAACTTCACAAAAGAAGGTTCAAGCTCTTTCAGATCCTGAAAGGTTGGTTTCAAGGAGGGTTAGGAAGTCTAAGATCTCAACTAGACCAATTCTTACATTGTCTGCATCAAGTAGCAACTTGTCTGAACATTCATCTAATAGAGAGTCATCTTTTTCATCATCTTCATTTTAGGAACCTAGTTGTCAAGACCAATCTTTTTGAGTCGGTTACTTTTCATTTACCTGCTGTAATTATTCAACCTCAACCAATAACCACATTACCTCCTTTGCATATTCCATTTACCTCTCAATCAAGTTCCACATCTGTTGGTAATCAAATTTCAGTAAACATGGCAGCACCTACATTCTTAGTGAATAGGTATGCACCTCTTCAACTACCACAACCTTTTAATCAAATGCCACAGGATTACCTTAAAACTCTTCCACGTTTTTCAGGAGAAGATGAATAGACAGCAGAGAATCATGTAGTAGTATTTTGTAATTTTGCATAAATCCTAAATGTTGAACATTTAGATGTTGTTCTAAGACTTTTTGTTCAGTCCCTGGATGGAGAAGAAAGGAAATGGTACAAAGGACTTCCCAATAATACCATTCCTTCTTGGGAAGAGATGGAACGTGTGTTTATTCAAAGATGGGAAGAAAAAAGAGACCATGGATATTCATTAACAGAGTTTAATGCCATAAAGAAGAAGTCTGATGAAGCTGTGGCCAAATTTGTCAGAAGATTTAACAAATTGTACAATAGTCTCACAGCGGAGATTAGGCCTCCTCCTGCTAGTGCAAAAATAACTTTTGCAGGGGCTTTTGAATCAAATTTTGGATTCACTTAAGGGAAAGAAGATCCCCAACTCTTGATCAAATCCAACAGATGCTTTACAGATAGAAGCAAATATGGTGGTTGCAGGAAAAGACCAGAAACACAACCTACCCAAGACAAGGGAAAGGCAAAGATAGAATCCTCTCAAAGTCAATCATTGGAGGGTATGTGTAATGTAATTAAAGCTTTGTCAAATAAGTTAAATAGGTTAGAGTTAGAAAATAAGAACTCTGAGAGACAAACACAGTATAATAAGAACTTTAATCCCCGATTCAGAAGACAACCTTTGCAAATCTTGCAAAAGGAAAGAAAAGATCAAAATCAAATCCAAGCACCATTATATATAGAAGCAGATCCTAGTGAAGAACAACCTGAAGGTCAAATTTCTACAATATATGCAGTTGATGAAGATGAACTCGGCATTGAAGGAGAAGAGTATGCGTATGATGAAGCAGATGTTATTCATGATGAAAATGAAATTGATGAATATTGGAAACAATTCTCTGATTTTATGCAGGCTGAACTATATAAGAAATATGACCTTATATCTAGGAAAAGATCAAGAAATCAAGAAAATGAAAGTGAGAAGCAAGTTTCAACTTCCTCACCAAAGGCGACTACACAAGAATCTCAGCCTGCAAAACAAGTAAATAAAATAAAGCAACAGCAAAATGCAAATGGCAAGACACAGATACTTCAAGGTGAGTCTTCTCAAGATCAAAATGGAAAAATTCCTTTGGAGAAACTTGCTTCAATTCCTCAAATAATTCCAGTCATGAAGAAAGGTGAAGATGAGAATGAAAATACTGCTAAACAGGGTCACTTGTTTAGTCTTACCAAGGAGTTGTAAAAGGTAAGAATACAAGTTCCCCTTACAGAATTGGAAAAAACACCTACTTATCAAAAGGAGATTGTTGAATTTATTAATTTAAAAGAAAATGAGAGTGACACTGTAAATCTGCAGGAAGATAAACCAGTAGTGGTTTTTGGTCCACATGTAGAGGAAGTAGATTCTTCAATACCTCCTTTTTATATTTCCCTATTGGTTCATGATTTCCTCCTACATAATTGTCTATTTGATTCGGGAGCTTCACATAATCTTATGCCTCTGTCAGTGATGAAGCAACTAAATCTACAAGTGACCAAACCTTTCAGGGATTTGTATTCTTTTGATTCAAACAAGGTCAATTGTTTGGGGGTTATTAAGAATCTAGCAGTGTCACTAGCCCAAATTCCAGCTAGAAGCTTGGTCATGGATATTATAGTAGCAAATATTCCTACTAGATTTGGAATGCTTCTATCTAGGTCCTGGGGGGCTACATTGGGAGGCGTTTTGAAACTAGATTTTACATATGCTTTTATACCGATTTTTGGTGGGGAGGAGAGGATATTGTACATAGAAACTAGGTTTATAAAGACAATTACAAAAAACGAAGCAAGAAATTCACCTGTATATAGTCAGGAGAAGGATGACTTTGCTTGTTTCACACTGCATGATAATGCAGAGCTAGCTGAAGATAATCAGAAGCGGCTTGCTTCAGCCATTGTAATTACAGAGCTGCAAATAGAAGAAGTGTGGAAATTTTTCTTTGATGGAGCTTATTCCAAGGAAGGAACAAGTGTTGGTTTTCTTCTAATTGCACCTGGAGATAATATTTTCCCTTTTTCTTTCAAATTAGAGTTTGAGGAAACTAACAATGTGGAAGAATATGAGTCCTTGATTATTGCTCTACAAACAGCCAAACAGATGGGAGTCAAGTCAATTTCTACTTTTGGAGATTCGAAGCTAATTATTAAGCAAATAAAAGATCATTGCCAAACAAAGCATCCTACGCTCCTGGCATATAGAAATGAGGTATGTGATTTGATTGAAAACTTATTTGAAGCTTTTAACATTCAATTTATTCCAAGAGATGAAAATAGATTGACAGATTCATTGGTTGTGGCTGCTAGAACTTTCAAGCCTCCTATTAACTCAAGATTAAGAGATGAGGTAGAAATGAGACATGGACCTTATGTTCCTGATAGTGTTAAGCATTAGCAAGTTTTTGAAGATGACCAACAGATTGAGTTTTTGACTATGGTTGAAGAGTTCCACAACACAGAAATTGATCAAGATGAAGAAGAGACAACAGAAATTGCAGAAGCTGGTGGTTTAAAAGATTCAATAGCAAATCAGAAGATCTTTCAATTAAAAGAGCATATTCTGCCAAAGGGACTTGTTCCTCTTGAAAGGATTTTTAATTCCAATGATGTAGCTGTGGACTCAAGGAAAATCTCACAGGATGAGCATATACAGGATCATAATATTGGAACTCAGGAGAATCCCAAGTTAGTCAAATTATATTTTGGAGTTTCACCTAATTTTCAAGAAAGATATATTAAACTTTTCAAGAATTATGTTGATGTCTTTGCATGGTCCTATGAAGATCTCAAAACCTATGATGTAAATATTATTCAGCATAAAATTCCTTTGAAGGAGGGGGTTAAACCCTACAAACAGAAGCTTAGGCATATAAATCCTCTGCTTCTACCATCAATTGAAAAGGAGGTCAAGAAGTTGCTTGATGCCAAAATCATAGTCCCACTCAGGTATTCTGATTGGGTGGTTAATCTAGCACCCGTGAGAAAGAAAAATGCAGAAATAAGGTTGTGTGTGGACTTCAAAAATCTCAACAGGGCTTCTTTGAAAGATAACTATCCATTTCCTAAGATGGATCATGTGCTGCAAAAGGTAACGGGATATTTTAGAATGTCAATGCTAGATGGATTTTCTGGTTATAACCATGTGGTTGTGGATAAGGAGGATCATAAGAAAACTGCGTTCACAACCCCCTGGGGAACATTTATGTATGCCAGAATGCCTTTCGGATTGATGAATGCAGGTGCTGCATTTCAAATGGCTATGGACATTGCTTTTGTGTGAGATAAATTTGTAGTAATATATTTGGATGATACTACTATTTTCTCGAAGTCTGATGAAAAACATTTGGATTATTTGAAGAGGAATTTTGATAAATGTAGAAGATTTGGACTTTCCTTAAATCCCAAGAAATCCATTTTTGCTCTGGAAGAAGGAAAACTATTGGGACACATTCTTTCCAGAGAAGGAGTGAAGATAGATCCAACTAGAGTACAAGCTGTGCAGAAAATACCATTGCCCGGGAGTAAAAAGGATATTCAAAAGTTTCTGGGAAAGATAAACTTCCTGAGAAGATTTGTATCCAAATATGCATAAATTTTAAAAGAAATTACTTATATGCTAAAAAAGGAGAATGAAGTGAGTTGAACCAAAGAAGCTAGAGAATCATTCTCCGGGATTAAAGAGGCATTACAGATAGCTCCAGTCTTAATCAGTCCTAATTACCAAAAGCCTTTCCAAATTTGTTCATTTGCATCATCAAGTTCAATAGTTGTTGTCTTACTGTAAAGAATGATGAAGAGAGAGAGCAGCCAATTGCATTCTTCAGTAAGAATCTTAGGGATTTTGAGCTAAAATATAATATTCTTGAGAAATAGGTGTATGCTTTAGTAAAAGCCCTGAAATATTTTAAAACTTATGTGCTACAGTCCCAATCATTGCTTATGTGCCAAATGTTATAGTGAAAGATGTATTACTACAGGGAGATGTCGAAGGCAAAAGAGGAAAGTGGATTGCCAAGATCCAAGAATATGATTTGGACATAAAACCCACAAATTTGATGAAATGACAAGGATTGGCAAAAATGTTGACAGAATCAAACTTTTAGGCATTGGGAATTAACTTGTTGGCACCTGTGGATGAAAAAGCAGCTGAAGAAAGTGAAGGAGAGCAAGATCCAGGTATGAAGATCAGGTATAAATTTTTGTGTTCAGAATGATATAAGCATATAATTCATTATTTTTGCTTTATTTCTCATCCCCAATCCTTATATAGAACAAAGTATAGGGCACTAAAGATCAAGGCACAGCCATATGTGATTCTGGAAGGCAGATTCTACTGGAAGGATCCTGTTGGGATTCGATTGCTATGTTTAACAAAGGATGAATTTACAGAAAAAATCAAAGATTATCATGAGGGGATTTGTGGAGGACATCACAGTTGGAAAGTAACTGCACATAAGATCCTTTAGGCAGGATTTTATTGGCCTACTTTATTTGGTGATACATATAAGTTTGTTAGAAGTTGTCAGAAGTGTCAGCTTTTTGTTGAGAAAAAGAGGTTAGCCCCTTTACCTTTGATTCTAGTTTTCATAGAGGAGCCATTTAGACAATGGGGATTGGACTTTGTTGGAGAAATCAATCCATCTTCAACCAGACAACATAGGTGGGTTCTCACAGCAACTGATTACTTCACCAAATGGGTAGAGACAATTCCTACTAAGAGAGCAAATGATCATATAGTAATGAAGTTTCTGGAGGAAAATATTTTTAGCAGGTTTCGATGCCCCATTGAAATTATAACAGACAATGCTCAAGTCTTCAATTCAAGTAAGTTCATTACTTTTTGTCACAATTATAATTTTATTTTATCCCATTCAACAGCTTACCATCCTCAGGGAAATGGATTAGTTGAATCTACTAACAAAACTTTGATGAAGATCCTTAAGAAAACCATTGCAGAAAATCAAAGAAATTGGGATTCTAAGTTAAAGTTTTCTCTATGGGCTGCTAGAGTAACTACAAGAATATCTACAGGGAAATCACCTTTTGAATTAGTATATGGAACTCAGACTCTGTTTCCAAGTCAACTTGTGAAGCCAATGATTGCAATGATTCAGGAGGTGAAAGAAGAACCAAATGCTTTGGTAAGAAGAATGAACAAAGTGGTGGAGCTAAGCGAGAACATGGACAAGGTAAGAGACAACTTGATTATGTATCAATCCAAGATGAAAAATATTTTTGACGGGAAAGCCAAGGAAATTGATTTCAAAGTTGCAGATTTAGTATTGAGATGGGATACCAGAAGAGAAGATAAGGGTAAACATGGGAAGTTTGATCCTCTCTAGTATGGTCCTTTTAGAATTTCTAAAGTGAGATCCAATAATACCTTCATCCTTGAGAATCTTGATGGTGAAACTCTACAGCTACCTATTAATGGGCAATACCTAAAACACTGCTTCCATTTCTAAAGAATAAGCATCATTTCATTGTGAATACCAGAGTAAAATCATTGTACAAATGCCATAGTATTTCAGTTTATGCAAAGCAATATATGACTCCATGCCCGAAGTGAAGGCACTAATCTGTGGTTCTTAGTGCTTCTGTGGCAAAAGCACTATCCCCGGGTGGAGCCAGATGTTGTAACATGTATTTTGTTGTTTGTTTCATTCATTATTTCATTCAAAAATCACTTGAAAACTATTTTGAAAAAATATAAGGCAAGTATATCGGAATCAAAATATAAAAGAAATGAAGAAATATATCGGATTTACAAAGGAAACAAGTGTTAAAGTATTAACACCGACCTGAAATATATATGTTGCGTTTAAAAGCTTGGCGGGTCCGCAATGATTATGAATGGTTGGTTCCGCTGAAAAGCGCTGATTTCGATTTGTGATTGGGTTTCGGACCCGATATTATATATGCCATATTTTATAATGACTGTGGGTCCAAAACAACACAAAGCACCAATAATCCTTTATGCAGGTTCCTTTGCCAATTGTGATGAGCGATGGGGATTCCGGACCCGATAGTTTATGTGCTATACTTTCTAATTGAGCGTGTCTGTATTATTGTGGATTGTAAATATTTTTGTTGATATTCGCATATATTTTTTGTTTACGTTGTTTTATATGAGTTTTTATTATGAAGATTTATAATAGAAAGGTCGAACTCGAAGCATATAGATATAATATATTTTAAAGCCCCGGCGGGTCCGCGATCATCGCATAGCACTTTATATATATGTATATGACATGCCGATTGTGATTTGTGACGGGCCGAATCCGATAGTGATATATATTATGTTATATAAGTCTCGCAGATCCGCAAGGCATGTGAAAAAGCAGATGTCAAGTTATAAGGCAAGTTTTCGGGCAGAGCAAAAAATAGTAAATGGTTTTATTGGAGCTCACTCGATCCCACTCAGCATTCAACACGTAGCAGTCAAGTGGAGAGAGGAAACTTCCCATTTTGGACAGGTGTTCTCTAGGCTTATGTCCCACCCAAAACCTTCATAAAGCGTCTGATCTAAAAAGCATAGATCAACGATGGGGATGAATCGGCGGGGAAGTATACCTCGAAAATTGTGTGAAAGCGGAAAAAGCATGTTTTATAATATATTTTCATTATAAAAGGTTTACAATAGAAAAACGCAGGTATAAAGGATTTACGCATAAGTCCAACACTTCCATAGATATGCGGCCTAAGGGTGCATAAGTTAAGTTTTACAGTGATTTTTGGGTTGATTGCGATTTGCGATGCAGGTCAACGCAACACTAAACGGGTGGATTTGACAGGTTTATAAAGCAGGATTAACTCTTTTGAGTTCCGGATTAATCAGAAGTTCGTGTCAATTTCGCTGTGTAAAGTGGAAAATCAGGGATAGAGTCGAAGCTAAAGAGGAAGACAAACTGATATGTTTCTTTGCATTTTGGCCAATCAGAATGCCCATGTAAGCCCAGGGTTATACAAACTAAACACATTTCATTATGGCTAAAACGAATTAAGCATCATTAGGGCATTTACAAAGGAATTTGGCAGCGGATCAAAAGAGCAAACCAGTAGTTATCATCCCCTTCTAAATCCAATTATGTTCTTGTTATTTCATGTTCTTTGAGGTGTCTTTTACCCTCTATAAAATTCTGTAATAGTTTTTATTTCATATAGTTAAAAAAGCAGTTAGATAATTTGGTCAATTTCAGAAATCAACAATTGTTCCATAATGTATAAAAAGAGGAAAATTTACTAAGAAAGGGTTGGAATTTTGGAGAACCTAGAGACTAGGCTACTGTATTCCTGATATCATCATTGATTAATGAAAGGATCAAAAGTTTCCATGAGTTGTTGCATATATTTTGTAAGCTTCTCTGTCATGTTTCATGCTATGTTTTCTTCTTTTCAAGTATAGTAATGAAGTTGCAGGTCTTTATTTGCTTATGTAGATAAAGTTAAAATTCCTTAAAAGAGCGCTCCTATACTTGAGGTCCTCACTTCCTTTCTAAATTATAGATAATAATTTCTGTGAAAGACCAACATATTGTCTATGATTTAGTTCTCATTATCATAATTCCTCTAAGTTACAGATAGTAGTTTCTGTGAAAGATTAGCATATTATCTTTAACTTCTCCTTCAAACTTTCTTCATTCATCATTTATATCTGGCAACAAATGGCATTTTGAGATGTTCTGGTCATATGTGTATTAAGAGTTAAAGACCAAGTTTTCCAAGTCCTTCATTTGAGAATACAATAAATGATAAGTGACAGTAAACAAATATTTATTAATGTCTCAAGCACAATTTCCCCACAGCCAAGAAATTGGTTTCTTAAGGAACAACACTAGGTATAGCTACCTACCTAGGGAATTAGTATTTATCCGTAGATGAAAAATTCCACATAACAAATTGGCGACAACACTGGGGATCGACCATCGTTCCGGGTAGTTTATCCTCATCATAGTACACCCTAGTAGACTTTACTTTCTTTCATTGATCGTATTTCAGTTTTTTGAAGTGTTTTTGGTCAAAAAATTGAGGTTATATGTCTTTTGATTGGCCTGTCTGGCACCAGCGCAGGCTTGGTCAGGGGAGAGTGCTTGGCATAGCACCCTTGGCTTAGAGACAATGCTCTGCAGCACAGTTACTTCCACTCTGACCTGTGTTGATCCTCCTTAAGCTTAAAAACCCATCTTTGGCTTGGATTTTTCCAATTTTGCTTCAGAAATTGTTTGTTTAGAGATCAATGTTTCTATGATTCTGAAATCAACTTGTATGTCTTCTCCTAGCCCTACTTTTTCCTTGATTGTTTAGTGTTTCTTAAGAGTTTTCTTTATCATTATCAATTCATTGTCAAATTTAGTTTATAGTTGATTAATATTTGTTCAAAAGAAAATGTCATAAAATTCTTCATTTCTTTTGAAGAGGAATTGTCGTAAAGTCTTCGTTCTTGCAAAAAGATTGATTGATTGTATGTGCATTAGTTTCCTTTTGTTCATCTCAACAGTAAGGGAATTGAAGAGAAAAACTTGTATTTTGCATATTGTAGTTTGTGAATGCTTGATAGGAATAGCTAGGGAAATTGCATTAGGTGTGCTCTTTGCTCTTTGTCAAAGATTTGATTGCTCTATCCCTTACTAGGCATGGTTTTCATTGTTAATTGAATGAAAGAATGTTTATCATATTAGTTGCATTCTAGGAATTGAAAACACACATCACATGGTGAAACTTGAAAGGAAAATTGTTAAGAAGATCAACTTGAAATTCATCTGAATTAACCTAATGGAGCATTGTCACCTAACGCAAAACATTTAGAGGTTCTACGCTAGAGACGTGTTCTAGCATCGTAAAACATAGCAGTTGTCGCTAACTTGTCTGCGATACATCCAAAGTGTGATACCTCATTCCACATACATGAGTATATCATAGCTCATCCACGTACCTTCGGGTATATAGGGTGGTGTTACAATATGTAAAGTATAAAGGAATGCTCTCACTGTGCGGTTTCGCATTAGATAGCACTAATACGGATTGGGCCTCCACGTACTTTCGGGTATATATGGGAGGACAACACTAGGTTTTTATCCATCCTTAGGTAACTGAGTCAGCCACCTTGTACACTATGATACACCAAACACAGCATTCGAGGAGATCACCTGCTCGTACTTCTCGGTTCACCGAGAGGTATTCTGCAGTTCACAGTTGCTTGGTATTCCTTTTGCTTAGATTATCCCTCTTTTTTTTTGTTATGTTATTTTGATTAAAATAAAATTAATTGACTGCAGATAACATCCTCCATGCTCGCTCCTTAGTTGATCTTAGGTTGAGACATATGGCGACAAATCCGGAGTCCACCGATCAAGGAATTCCTTTTGATGGGAATCCTAGTCCTTTTCCTCCTTTTAGAAATATTGGTGCTCCTTATATGGCTACATTATCCCTTCCGGGATTTACCATTGGTTTCTAGGATGGTTGTTTTCAGCCTCCTTGGTTCAAAATGTCATGATTTCTCCACAATCGAGTACTCTGCCCAAAGTTGACCCTTTGCCTTCTTCGTCGGTTGTTTCTTCCTCCCCTTCTTCCTCTTCACCTGTTGAAAGTATTGATACTAGTAACCATGTGGGTAAGAAGAACAAGAAGAAGAAGAAGCCAATTCAGCAGGGGAACAACCAAGCAACCATTGATTTGAATGCAACTTCTAATGAGAAACTGTCTGGTAAGCCTCACAAAGTTTGGTATCCATGCAAACTTGGTACGAGAGACCATGTTCTTCGAAATTGTCCTGATATTCCTCATATCTTAGAAGAATGGTCTTCTCGTTCACATCATCCTGTGTCATCAACTTTTGGAGATCATGTTGGTGACACACCATCAACTAGTGGTAGTAAATTTCATGGAAAGAAGGGTAAATTTAAGTTTCCATGTAGGTTATGTGATCGTAATCACTCGATTCACCTTTGTCCCTATCTGGATGAAGCCAAAAAAGTGTTGGATAACCATCCTACTTCTCCGCAGCAACTTCCATCTGATTACAGGAGACTTTCCCTTAATCCTTCACTAGTTGATAAAGTGATTGACCTAAATCAACCGTCGGACGAAACCACTCTCTCTGAATGTGAATCCCGTGAGTCTATACCTAACCCATCACAGGTCAAGGTAACAGTTGACCCGATTTCACCTTCAATTAATCATACCTTTCCCGTAGAGAGTGAGTATGATACCACTCAGGCTATTTTTGTTTCTTCAGATTTTAATGAGCTTGGAGACAACCCTCCTCTTCCATCAAGACAGGAGGAAAATCCTCCCATTCTCATAACACAAGGGGATAATACTCTCGTTTCTATGGTAACCCCTCCAAGTAGTGTGGTTACTTCCTTTGATTAGAATCCACTGGTAGGATTTCGTCTTCCTTCTTATGTGCCTTTCCAAATCATAGTACAGGTTTGTAATATGATTGTTCCTGGCACTATTATAGATGAAGGTGCATCTTTTAGTATCCTTTCCTCCATTGCTTGGCAAGCACTCGGTTCGCCGCCACTTGTGCCAGTTACTCAAAATCTGTTGGCTTTTAACAAAGGAACCAGTCAACCGTTAGGGATCCTTCCCAAGGTGCCTATTAATTTGGGAGGAAAATTTGTTTATCTCAATGTGATGGTATTCCCAGGCCCTTTAGATTACAATTTACTTCTTGGGCACGACTATGTTTATGACATGGGAGCTATTGTTTCAATGCTCTTTCGAGTGATGTGTTTCTCGCATGAAGGCAGAATTGTCACCATTACCCAACTTTCATTTACCGGTCCAAATATGGCTTCCAGTCAACCATATTCCCTAAATGGTCCTTTTGTCCCAATGGTATCTTCCCCACCATGGGTCAATTATGTGGCAACCCGTTCCATGCCTACATCAACTGAGGACCAATTCAGTGATGTTGTACATTATGTAGTGGGGGCATTGGAACCAGATCTCTCTAATGGATTCCTTGCTACATATCCCTTCCAGATTATTGCTCTCCCATCTAATGAGAACCTCTTGGAAGTCATGACCTCTTATGAGTCGTGATCGAGGAAAATGAGGATAGTTATTTTACTGTGTCAACCTCATTAAAAAATGAAACAACTCCCATGAAGATAGTTCCTTGTATTGTGTCAAACTCATTAAAAAATGAAACCAAGGATATGAGGATAGTTCTTGGTCTTGTGTCAACCTCCTTAAAAAATGAAACAAAGGCTATGAGCATAGTTCCTTGTCTTGTGTCAACCTCGTTAAAAAATGAAACGAAGGATATGAGGATAGTTCCTGGTCTTGCGTCAACCTCCTTAAAAAATGAAACAAAGGGTATGAGCATAGTTCCTTGTCTTGTGTCAAGCTTGTTAAAAAATGAAACAAGGAATATGAGGATAGTTCCTGGTCTTATGTCAAGCTCGTTAAAAAATGAAACAAGGAATATGAGGATAGTTCTTTTACTGTGTCAAACTTATTAAAAAATGCAACAGGACCCAGAGCATAGTTCCTTGTCTTGTGTGAAGCTCGTTAAAAAATGAAACAAAGAATCTGAGCAGAGTTCCTTGTCTTGTGTCAAGCTCATTAAAAAATGAAACAAGGTCCCCTAGAGAAAAGTTCCAATTCGAGTCTTTGATTAGATCTCATAAAATCCCAATCGAGTCATTCACTTGATCTCGTAAATGAACCTTCATTCCATCCACCTAATAGCTACCAATAGTCTACTTAAGTGAATGCAATGAAGCTTGGGGGGCATGCACCTAGAATCAAGTCATCACGCTAGGGGCTTGTAAACCAATCTCAAGAATATTTTTTTCATGTTTCAAGCTTGTGTAAAAATGAAACTGAATCCAAGCATAGTTTTTCATGGTTCAACCTTGTGTAAAAATGAAACTAAATCCAAGCATAGTTTTTTGTTTCAAGCTTGTGTAAAAATGAAATAGAATCCAAGCATAGTTCCTTATGGTTCAAGCTTGTGTAAAAATGAACTCGTCTCCATTTTAACCCTCGTGATTGTCATTCTATCAGCCTCTTCCATCAGATGAGCCTTGTTTTTTTTTCCTTCCATCGTTACTATCTTTTTGGTCGATCATACGCTTTCACTTGGTTGTTTTATCCTTTTTTAGGAATAGTTGCAATGAGTGGTCTTATTAGCTAGCCTCTTCTCATAAATCAACATGTTTTGAGAAGTTCCAACATCACCAAAACCAGACGTTATCCTAGACACCACTCGTTCCTCTAAGTGGAGTCCTCTTTAAGCTCTTTTCAGACTCTTGAAATATGAAAATATTGATGAGCGCTTGTCCTTTTCATCTCGTTAACGGATTGGAAACGACATCTACTCGATATAACTTTAACCCTTTTCCAGAGTAAGATAGATTATTTATGAGAAAGGAATACGTTGATCGAACATGGTCAATAGGTTCTCTCTCGTATTGTTTTACGCTTTTTCGAAATTGAGAGACAAATATACGAAAAAGAACTTCTGGAGTTTTCTTTTCGTCCATTTTCAAACTCTCTGAACAAGAAAAGGACCAAGTTATCATTGTCGTTAGACTCGTTAAAACATCAAATAGCGACAAACTTGTCCATCATGACAAGACTGAGTTTCACCTTCGCTAGGCTCATTAAAACATCACATAGCGATGGATTCACCCAAAGGGTGGAATTATACAACACACATATGTTATCCTCCTCAAACTTGATAAAAATAAAGTGGTATTGGTCAGCAATGACTAGGGAAAATGGGAAAAGGGGTAAACTACTTTATGGCAGCAAGTCGCTCTTGAATATGACACTTTCACTTCATCATTGTGACTATTTGGGTTGGGTTATCTGCTTGATGGTCATTATACCTTGGTCTATCATACCATCCATTACTTTTGTTTTGGTACAATGCTGCCAATCTATTCAGTGTCACTGACATGTTCAAGAGAAGTCACTCAGTTTAAAATTCATCCTTTCCAATAGTCATAAACCTTCATTTTCATGACCTCCATTCCTGAACCTTGTGTCGTCAGTCAAATTCTATCTCCAAAATCATTACATTCGTTTCATGTTATTGATGTGGGATACATCAAGGCCCTCCTTCGATGGGTCACTTCTTGTCGACATCAGCACATTATCCAAGAAGTTGACTTAGAAACACCCTTCCAGTACCTTGAAGCTTGCATACGTCAATGGCAGGTTTCTCGCTTCCGGCGATAGGTTGACATCACTAGCCTTTAATCGAAAGACTTTGTATGGTGTTCGACATCAAAGCATCCATTCACACCATGTAGAATGTACTGTAGTACCTTGAGGATCATTATCATTATCGGTTATTTCTCTCACATCTGTTAACGGCTTACATCGTTTGCTGGTAACCAGATGGTGTCTTCCCATGTTTGACTTCAGATCACATATTCGCATGGTTAGACTCGTACTTGAGAGAACGATTGAATGAGATAGAAGACCTTGGATCTAGTTTCATCCATCCGGGCTGCACTTTCAGGAAATGTACCAAATCATCCGTACAATGGCTTTACATTGATGGTCATCCTATCATGGGTCTATATCTGTAGAATAATGTCTATGTACTTGTAATGAAAGTTTATATTTTGAGCATGGTTATGCCTTCACTCAGCGATTCATGAGAAAAAATCAAAATATCATGATATTATGTATTGTAATCAATGCAAGTCACCAACCACTTCGGAACCTCCTCATCACATCGTAAAGCATATCACTCGACATCATTATTTTCGACTTCATGCTTTAGGTGGTAGCTATTACATATCCATTTGGGCACATCACTCCCATCATTCAGATCAGTACCATTAGGGATCATCAAACCTTAATTCAGTTGCCACATGCCCTAGACAAGTCACCAATTTGAATGCATCCTTCCCTGAGATTTTCTTGGCCTAAAGCCGTCTAGAATTGCCTCCTTGAGGGACCAATGTAGCCTTGGACAGGGGTAAATGTGCTTCAGTGCAGGTAGGCCCATGTCAGGGTGCTCTGCAGAGCACTAGGCCCACTTTGACCTGTGTTGGGCAAGATTAAGCGAAATTCACATAGGGTTCTGGGAATATTCTTATCTTCTAAAGCCATCTAGAAGATTCCCACACTTATCATCTCCTATGAGCTCAAAATTGGATACAGAATGAGTTAACCTCATATCCTCTCATCCCTTCCTCCATGGAAACTAACTCTAAGTATGGAAGGCCATTCAATACCCTCATTTATGACAAAACCTCCTCCATCTACCTATAAATTGAGCATTCATCTAAGTGATTAGGGGATGGACTTTGAGAATTTGTAAGGAGATAATGTTGGTGTGATAATTGAGAGTATAAGAAAGTAGTGTTATGTTGCCGGAGTGTTGTGCTATTGATGTGATGTTGGTTGGAACCCAAGCTGGAAGAGTGGCAATGGATTGAACTTCATGGTTGTAATTATTCCTTCTACCTAATAAAGTTGTTTACACCTTTTTCCATATGCTTATCTTGATATATGATGTTTATATGTGTGAATGTATCTGATTCCATTTACTTATAGTCGATAAATCTCTTGCTTTGATTGGTTCTTTGTCTTTTGTTTATGCTTGCAGGTACTTTTTGAGCGAGTTAAGTTAGAGAAGGAGCGACGGGAGTCATACAAAGGAGACAAAAGGAAAGCGAAAGAACAAGTAGGTCCTTTGATTCCCTTTGTCTTATTTATTGTCTATAAAAAAAGGATAAGCACTTTAAATATGTTGTTCTAGGTATAGCTACCTACCTAGGGAATTAGTATTTATCCATAGATGCAAAATTCGTCATAATAGTAGGGGAAGGTCATGCGGCGTGATGGTTTACAAGACATTAGGGACATAGTGGAGGTGGATTGTGGTATTTATTTAATGATTTGGATGTTGGTGGGAGAGTGTGTTTCTTCACCGATGAGATCGATGACCTCGACAGAGGTAACTGGAATGGGTTTTTGGGAAGCTGAGGGATTTCGGCTAGAAATTGGATGGGTGTTTTGGAATGTGGGTTTAGTAACAAAATGAGGGCCCACTAGGTGAAGGGAGGAAACCACTATGCTGAATGATAGAGTACTAATCGGACTAACATTAATAAATTCAAAAAAAATGGGTAGGGAACTTACTGATTACCCAAGAGCTTTCAAAATGTTCAAACTAATATCATAGTTGTCTTGAATCTCCTCAAGATAGGATTGAGTGACTCTTATGTTTCTCGCTTTTGGGAGGTGGAGGGGCTCTCTCCATGTAGTTGTCATGGCAGCATTCCTTCAAATGAATATGTCTATTTTTTGTCCTGGTATTCACCAACGATGCCTGGATAGGACAAAACTTTATTGTGGAAGCCCTCTTTTGAGAGAACGAAAGGCAAAGCACACATATGGAATGTGTTCGAGTTGAATACCTCAGGGCGAATCCATGTGGTGTTGTGGAAATCACCAAACCATATGGCATGTGAATAGTCATCTAAAAGAAATTTTGGGATTCTAGGGACAACCTTTGTGACAGCAATCATTTTTTCATACCAAATAGCGAAGGAGGTCCCATTGATTTCTTTATTGTCTGGGTCCCCTAATGTCTGCCATGGAGAGTACCTAAGTGCAAGGGGTTGATCTTCAATGACTGGGGCTAGATCTCTACCTTTGAGATGACACCACTTCATCATTGTCAGAGAGACAACTAGATATCCATAGATGAAGTATGTCGCTCCTCTCAAGCTTCAAAAGTTCTATCAGCAAGAAACTGCACTAGCTCAATTGTTCCCTCTTTTCACAAGCTTCTGCCACTGAGATTGTATCCAGAGTGCATTCGCCCTTTCTATAATGGTGCATGATTTTTCCAGCAATTATGTGACAGGTGAATATAATGGATGGAATGTTAATCAATTCAATAATGGCTTCTTTTCCACCACATTGAGTACTATAATTAATATAATTGTTGTTGTCACATGTTTTATTCCTGCACTGAGAGGTAGTCTAGAATGCAAACGAAATTGTGACTCCCACTATAGATATCCCCGTCAATTGTTAGATGTCATTGGCATGTATTGGGTACTCCCTGTCAAGCCAAAGGGAACCTCCATGCAGTTGCCTGATAAGGAACTTGGTGCATTGCATGGTTACGCCTAAAGTGTCAAATACTTGTAGATTCCTAAAATTCATCAACATGGACCATTGTAATAATCTAAAATCCTTTTTTTTTTATCCTGGAAGAGTGGTTGCCATCTTGTATGGCTACAGTATTTGTGAAGACTTCACAATTGAGCACAGGGAAATGGAAAGAGTCTGATAAATCATTGTCGATGAGTGTATCCTTCTCATATTTACCAAAAATATTTTCAAGTTATATCACTCCAGGGTCAGATAGAGGGGTGGGAATATGGATAACTTAGTCATGATTGTAAGTCATCAAATGTACATAACAGACACAGGGAACTTGAATTTGGATTGCTAACCATGAGAATTTGACACTGAAGCTAGAGCGATCAGTTCAACCACCTAAGATTTTACAATGGAGAGATTAACTTTTCCATGCAAACTATATATAAAGACTAGACACGAGGCTTGTGATTAGATCGTTTAACTAATAAATATAGAAATTTACTATTCTTAATTCAAATCATGGTGTTAACGGTGAATGTGACCTAGACCTGATTCGGATGAAGTGAAAACTCAAAAGGCAGATGGTCATGATGATCAATCATTATGATATGATACCAAAACCAAAAATTTGATAACTAAAATGTTTCATGGATATTACGAGAGAGATTTAAACCAAATTCAAAAAGACGTAGGGAATTATTACTAATTATGACAAATAAGACAACTGCCACGTGTGTTTCCCCGACCACAATCAGTAGCGGAGGGATGCACTCAACCAACTAACAGACCTTATGTGAGTAACCTTATTCACAACTGAAATAACTCACATAACAAACTCAACTTCAAATTTAACTAATTAAATCTATCCTAAAACTAACCATGATCCCCTTTTGGAGATCAAATGAATTGATTAAGAATTGGGAGGGCCATGGAAGGGCTTTAGGCGTGCACCATTCACCCAGCCAGGAAATCTGATTTCATCTAGTTGCGCAAGTTTAACAGCGCCAAACTCTTGCACTTATGCAACAATGAATGGTCCTAACTAGTGCATTGGGAGCTTCCCAGGACGTTTCAAAAACTTATTGTCATATAAGAGAACATTGTCCCCAACTACAAAGGAATTCCTCTTGATGTGTCCGTCATGCCATGCTTTCTATATCTCCTTCTCAAGAATCTCGCGAAAAGAATCTGACAAACTGGCTTCATCCAACTCCCATAGTTGATCTAACCATTAGAGAACTTTTGAGGTCTAAAATGGGCCTCCTAAGAAAAATGTGCAACCAAAATAAAATTTATAAAAACCAATAGGATTGAAGATCATGGTGTCAACCATGGGGGATCATTCACCATTTTTGGGGTGAAAAAGTAAAAATAATAAAAAATAATAAAACTACTTTTTCAACTTATCTCCCTAAAATTTTACTCAAATTTTGAGTGGAAGTACTCATTGGATGCAAAATTTGATTCCTCATCCAAGGAGAACTCATGTTGTATACTTTATATGAACCCTGCTATACGAAAATGAGAAATACATGAAAAAACATGATTGTAATCAAGTTTTTCATGTATCTCTCATTTTTGATGTAGTATGGTCCATCGAAAGTATGCAACATGGGCACTGCTTGGATGATAAATCAAATTATGCATCCAACGAGTGTTCCCGCTCAAAATTTAAGTAAATCCATAGGGAAATAAGTTGAAAATACGAGTTGAAAAAATATTTTTTCCTTTTGAGTTAAGATTTCTCTGATCCATAATAATTATAACAGCATCTTTTGAAAAAATCACATAAGAGATATTCTCATCGATGCGTTTCGAACCAGCCAGTGTGATTCATCTTTAGGACAAGATGAGGAACTAGATCCAGGTATTGTAATAAATAGATGTAGAAAGCTGCTAACTAGTCGTGAGTGAGTAAAGGTTAATTTGACTAAGGGCATAAATTAGTAAAGGTTTTGACCAAAAAGGATAAGGGAATCTAATTAAATAATATAAAAATTATTTTGATAAAATAATATTATAAAATAAAATAATTAATTTTTATTAAAACTTTTTATAACCCTTATAACCTATTAATGAATCTTATATATAAATATTCTTAACATATTAATATTAATGGTTTAATCCTATTCAAACCCAAATATTAACTAATATAAAAATATTTTTAGAGATCATAAAATAATAATGGATGGATTAACAAATAATAATATCATAAAAATAAAATTTATTAAAAATAACTATAATATGTTTTAGGAGTAACGAATATTAAAATAATAATAATATTATTTAATAGTAATAAATTGAGATACTATCAATTACTATTAATTATATATAGTAAATAATTAATAAGTAATTGATAGTATCTCAATTTTATTACTATTTAATATATTATTAATTATTAATATTCTTTACTCCCTAAACAATATTATGGTTACTTTTTAATATTATTTATATTTTTTGATTTATTATTTGTTAATCCACCATTATCTATTTATGACTCTATTTATTATAGTTATATTTGGGGTATTGAAAAGATTAAACAATTAATATTAATATTTTTAGATATTTATATAAATATGTCATTAATAGAGTTATAAGGGGTTTATAAAAAGTTTTAATAAAAAATAATTATTTTATTTTATAACATTATTTTATCAAAATAATTTTTAAATTATTTAATTGGATTTCCTTACTTTTTTTGGTGAAAACCTTTACTAATTTATGCCCGTAGTCAAACTAGTTGTTACTCGCTAACTACTAGTTAGTAGCTCTCTACATCTATTTATTACAATGTCTGGATCGGGTTCCTCATCTTGTCCTAAAGATGAACCACACTGGCTGGTTCGAAACACGTCGACGAGAATATATCTTATGTGATTTTTTCTGAAAGATGTTGTTATAATAGTTTTTTCTTTTTTCCCTTTAAAATTTGATGATGTAATCTAATATTATTTTATTATTCCCACTGTTATTTTATAATTTCTTTAGGAAGCCCATTTTAGACCTCACAATTCCCCTAATGGTTTGTGCAATTGACCTA
The DNA here is from genome assembly GCA_000404065.3 of Pinus taeda. Lineage (NCBI taxonomy): Eukaryota > Viridiplantae > Streptophyta > Pinopsida > Pinales > Pinaceae > Pinus > Pinus taeda. Next base: position 76,721 of record APFE030857109.1, read on the forward strand.
TTATCAGACATATGTGTTTCCTACGCAATAAAGAGGTTGGGAATGATTAACTCGGCAGATACTACAGCCTCTCGGCCATAAACAAGTTGGAACAATGTATATTTATGAAATAATTTAACAATGGTATGGTGGGCACAAGAGGTAGCTAGTACCCACTCGTCTCAGTCATCCTAGTTGGCAGAACTTTTCTTGGTGAGCCCTTCTCTAGGATTTTATTGAAAGCTTCAATAGTGTCGTTTGATTGAGGTTGGTAGGGGATGCTTTTATGGTGTTGGATCATGAAGTTATGCAGCATTGTGGCGATTGTATCATTAATTAAGTGGGTCCCCTGGTCATTGGTGAGGCTCCGAGGGCACCCAAATTGAGTTATAATATTGTCAAAGATAATTGGGAAGCGGTGTCTGCAGTGCAATATTTAACTAGTATAGCTTCGGCTCATCAAGTGAGATAATATGTAGATATGATAATGTACCTGGAATGTGAGTGATGTACTAGTGGATTAATAGGCCCCACAAAGTCCACAGCCCACTTTTCGAACACCTAGAGTGGACGTACATGCTATAGAGGAAGTTCATCCTAGTGCGATGGTTGTCCCACCTATCAGAAAACATTGCATTTTTTGACATACTCCTTCGCATCTCGAAAAAGTGTGGGCCACCAAAGTCCGGCTTGTAGTACTTTTATCGCAGTGGATTTTCCCCCTGTGTGTCCTCCCGCATCTCCTAAATGGAATTCCCATAACACATTTTTTTTCATGGTTGAGGACACATTTTCGTAATATCTTGTCAAGACCCATATTGTACGATTAACCTGACATCAACTTGTAATCCGCAGCTCGAACCACCATATTCCTTCTTTGGGTTGTTGTGTACTCTTCCAAACATTTTCTAGTGGTTAGAAATATTGCAATGTCTTCCATAGATTCAGGGATGGCCTTAACCGGAAATAGGTCAGCATCTTGTAGTTGGTCATTTATTGACCCCCAGTTTCGCCCGACTCCAGACAGGAGAGACAATCATGCTCTACATTCATATTTCCTATCTTCACAATGACTTTGAATGTAAACTCCTGAAACAATAGGAGCCACCTACAAATTCTCCCTTCGAGCATAGGCTTATTTACCAGGTACTTTAGTGCAGCGTGGTCAACAAAAAACTTGAATGGACCACCCAAAAGATAGTGTCAGAACTTCTGTAGTGAATACACCATTCCAACAGCTTATCGTTTAGTAGTGTAGTTCCTTTTCGAAGTGGAAAGTCTTATGTTGGTGAAATGAATTGGATGATCTAGGTTATCATCTCTAGGATGGGCCAAAACAACTCCTAGAGTGATTCCTGATGCATCAATATGGACATGGAATTCTTTAGTCCAATGCAAGTAAACGAGGATTGGTGCACTTGCCAATTTATCTTTAATCATATTAAAGGCAAAATCTCATTCATCGCCAAGGTGATCCATTCATACTTCTTTAGCACCTTCTCCAATGGTGTCGTAATCAAGGCATAGTTACGGATGAACCTATGGTAGTACCCTATGTGGTCAAGAGTCAATCTTAGCTACTTGACATTAATTGGTGGAGGCATATTCATAATTACCACAAATTTGGCAAGAATGACACACACTCCTTCTTTGCAAACTATATGCCCCAACAATGTTCCAAAAGCGAAAACGAAAATGCATTTATTCAAGTCCAAATATATTTGTGGTTGTCTGTAGCAATCAAACATTACTTTGAGCAATTTGGAGTTTCTTTTCAATAAATTGTACAATGTCCAATAACCCATATAAACCTCCAGGAATTTTTTAATATAGTCGCGGAAGGAAGCAATCACGATCCTTGAAAACACCATTGGTACATTCTTTAATCCGAGCGGCATGACATGGTAGGCATAAGAGCCCTATTTAGTCATGAAGGTGGTTTTTTCTTATCTTCCTCTGCAATGTGAACTTGGTGATATCCAGAGAACGCATCCATGAATGAGTAGGTTTCATTACCTATGGAGTATCAAAGGGGTTATGGAAGTATGCATTCTTCAAGCTCATGTAATCTACACAGACCCAGATTTCTTCAAAATCTTTCTTGTTCTAGATGAAAATTAGACTGACCCACTTAGCTTATTCAACTGGGAAGATAAGGCCAACTACTAACATCTTATCATTCTCTCTCTTCACCTTCTCCTTGACCCTTAGGTTTAGTCAAAATGGGAAATGTTTCATTGATCTCACATTTGGCTTCAACATGAGCTTCATTTCTCCCAACTACCCTTTAATTCCCTTAAGCTCTACAATGGATGAAAGGAAAAGATCCTCATACCCCTTCAGGAGATCAAAAGTCTCCTTGGTGGTTTGTTCATCCCAAGAGTCCTCGATGGAAGCCAATTTTGGTTTCTCTTCAATGTCAATGTTGTGCTTCTACAACTTCAGAGGTTATAGTTGCAGACCAATTGTTATAGGCCCGTCTTCTACGTTTCATTCCCCTTCAGATTCCTTATAGGGAAAATACCTTACCCCTTCTAAGTCATCTCCATTAGGTTCAAGATTTATCTTCCCGCAAGCCACAGCCTCATGAAATCTAGATTCATAAATATTATTGAAACCATCCTCATCGAAATAGCCCTCAGTAATATCTCCTCTTGGGAATAGGACCCTCTCAACTACTTTCAAGGAAATTGTTATTATTTTCTCATCGTCGACAAAGGAGAAATCATGGATGAATTGGGTTGTCATGCAATCCCACTCACTGGTTTTCCTCCTTATCTCTTCCTTAAGTTACCACGCCTGGGAGAATTTTCCTAGAGTGTGGACGAAGTTATGCACCAACAAACTCTCTCGAAGTCCTTCCCTAGTCCACCTATCTTTACAACATTGTATATGTTGGTCAGGATTGGTGTACCCTTCGTACTTAATGAGATTGGGTGAGACGTCTTATGAATACAATAATTTGCAGACCAATGCGGATTTAATCATCTCCCATCCCCTGAGATGGTTGCAATGGAAACCCCACCACCTTGTTAGTGTCGCTTGAAGGGAGACATCCAATAAAGTACCTTGTGTGCTTCCAAAATGTTCAAATCAGCTTCCTCAACAAAATCAATAATGAAACTCCTACCATTAAAAACAAGGAAATTTTGTACCTCGATACCAACCCATTGGATACAGTGAATAGTTGTGCATCTTCGTAAGTGGATCTCATGGCCCCCTTACTGCCAATCATCCCACATAGCTTTTGATCCAACTTTGGTGTTATGAACGCTTCTCTAGCTAATCAACCCACCCGTTGTAGGATTGATGTAGTATTCCCTCTTTCCTACTGTGAGTTGGTATACCTAGGGCCTTGATAAGGATCCAAGGTTTGAATCAGGATGAATATATCCACCTCAAAAGTCAGTGTTTCTCTCTTTAGTTCAATTAATGCATAGTTTTTGAAGTCCCAATGTATCCCCAACAATGTTCGATATGGGTCTTTGTCTCCCAAGATGTATATGACCTCAAAGTCTACATAAATATTTACCCCTTGTTATGTCTACTTACACATCTTCTAGGCATCCAATTAGGAGGATACAATATTGATTGTCCATGCACAATTGAATCAAGAAGAATGTCAACTTAGGTCTTCCCAGGTCTTCCTTGGTAAAATGCTCATATCTAAGCCCAAATCTAATATAGTCTCCTTGATTTGGAATCCCACGATCTAGGCATTGACCTGAAATTCCCTCCCTGTACTTTTCTTGTTCCTCTGTACTCATCTAAAATTCCTTTTGGGATAATTGGCAGAGATAAGCCCTTCTAAGAGCTCCCCATCTTTAACAACAACTATAATATTCTTCTGCAACTACCCCGACATTTGCTCGTCGTTCATGATCTGCAAGAATAGCTTGAACCATTCTGCTACAGGCTTGGAACTGTTGGTTGAAATTTTTGGGTTTTTGGCCTTCAAAAAAATCTGATTTCTCTCCTTGGGTGCCATTAGTCGAAAACAATTGGTTGAAGATTTCTAAGGCATCTTTATAGCACTACTTTTTTTGGTTGGAATCATAAGAACACTTTGATGAGGTAGGATTTATGATCCATGGTTGTTCAGCAGCCCCAGAGTCAGCTCCAGTCTTCTTTCCCCCACCTGGTGATAATGTTAATGTTTGACATCAAAGCTGGTTCAGGTTCTCAAAGTTCTGCATTAATAAAATTTACTACTCTCTGTCGGTTTTGCTCCTCACATCTAGTGATTAGTTCTGGGTAATCTTGTGTTGCATACGTGTTGACTTTACACTATGAGAACTAGGGTCTTCTGGGTAGTGTGAATTCTCTTGCAACGTGCCCCTATTGTCACAATTATAGCAATGGATTAGACCTCTACCTCATGTTATGCCCCCCCTTGTTCTTCCACTTTCTCGTCCTCAAGGAGCTTCAATAATCCTAAAGGAAGAACGATCCAACCGGTCAACTAGAACATATAATTCCCTACACAGATCAGTGTGGTGAGTTGGTGAGCCACAAGATTCATAGAAAAAATGTTTGGGACATTTTAATATTTAAGTAAGATTATACAGATGCATGGGAGATGTCCATATGTTCGGCATATTTCACAGTATTCGTTCGGAGATTGACCCTGCAAGTTGGGAAATGAATGAAACTGTGTGAGGCCTACATATAAATTTTGCATACTAATAAGGATGTAACGATGTAGAGGGCCCCACTAGTATGGAGGGTGCACTCATACGCCATAGTCTTGGGCACTCTGTGGCATGATTCCCTTCGATGTGGCATTTGGCACACCACATGTGAAGTGTAGGTCGCGATGGGTGCATGTGCCTCAACTTATATATCACATCAGCGATTTGATGTTGAAATAATATGAGAGTAGGATCATTGGAAACCAATCCTCCTCGATGTTTGTGTGGATATCCTACCATAGCCTCGATCTTGGTTTCGTTTTTAAGTGCATCTTGTAGGGTGTTAATCTTCTATTAAATCAATGACATGTGAGTAAGTGGCAACAGTGCTTTGATGAACCAATATCATTGGTGATTGGGATCAATGGGATTACTCAACTTGTCAATATCATCATTAAACCTTTGCATCATTTCTGATGTGATCTCTCCCTCTCGTTTCCTTATTTCCCACAGTTCAGATAACCCATGTTGGTTAGTCTGTGAAAGTTTGAATTCTCGAACAAATTCCCACCGAACTTTATCTATTCTCATATTTTGTTTCAGGGCAGACCACTTGATGAACCATCTCAACACTCTTTCTCTGAGAGTTGTCTCAAATTCAATAATTTTAGTGGCATATGGGATTTCACGTGTTGATAAATATAGGGCATAGAAATTAGGTGATTTCTCTTTGATGATAACTACTTATGAATTCTTTTTACTTCCTTAGATTAGGATCTTTTCTTTACTTAGATTATTATTGTGTTCTTCTTCATCAAACAACTACCAATGCATAAACAATAAAGATACAAGAGACACATAATGTAGGCAATCATTCAAGGCTAAAACCTCTCCCACTTGAGAGGAAAACCCTAACAGAGTATTCTTCTTATAGAGACTTGAATTAATGAATACCAAGACCAAGACCCCTAACCTGTTTATCCCTCCAATACGAAGTCACAAAGCTCCCTTCTTTTCCTTGAGTGAATGATGGTCAAACTCCTTGCGTCTTCCTCCTTCTTGGTTATCCTTCAAAATTTCGTTCCCTTGAGACTAAGCTGCAACTTTTGGTCTGTTGGGACTCACAATTGACCTATTTTTGACCTTATCTTTTGCCGTATAATTACCCTTTTTGCAGTCATAAGTGAAAGCTTTTATTTTATAATGACTTATTAACCCCAAGGTATGAAGTAACCTTCCGCACATCTATGTTTAATTGTTTATTTCATATTCGTGAATATCTTTATACTTATCCTTGGAAACGCTGACTAAATTGTCAAATAATTGTCTTAAGCTTGCAGGAGTTATAATGAACAGTTGCTGTAACACCAGAAATAGCGACTACGCAGTTGCTACAACATCAGAAACAGCAACTACGCAGTTGTTGCAACACCAGCAACAACAATTACCTAAAGCAAGCTATTTTGTAACAGCCATGGACAACAGATGGCAGCTATCTAGAGAATTGTGAAGTGGCATAATCAAGCGGAAGTCTAAAGAAAAAGAACACAGTCAGCATAAACAGCATGGGGAAATGGCGAAGGAATATGAAGATCCCGAGAAGACAGTCAACAAAATCAGTTATCCGTCGTGTAACAGCTAAAGCTTAAGAAAAGGATGTATCATCATATTGCTGTAACAGCACTCTGAATTGCTTATTATTGACAAAATGGGTTAACTGAATAGGCTGTAATATTCTATTGTAATAGATGTCTCCTCTATAAAGAGGAGACATCTACATGAAACGAGAGGTCGGTGTCTATGGTCAGTCTGTAACTGAGATTCTGAGAACATCAGCAAGGCTGAACTCTATTGTATTTGATCTTTTTAGCAGATGAATATAAAACTGTTTTGAGCACTTAATCTCGTCTTCGTTTTCCCGGGGAATCTTGTGAGAGGGACCGGGCCCACCTTCTTCACAAGATTCACCCATTTACTTTCCTGTCAAGTGTGTAAGTGTGCATCAATTTCTTTTCAGCACTCTGTGTGGATTTGGTAGCATTACCTCTGGTATTCTTTGTTTTACTAGTACTCTGTTTCATTGATCTTTGAGTTTTGTTTCTCACTGGTGAATGAGAGTGCAGTGTGCATCAGTAATTCTGATTACAGGGGCAGGTGCTGAACGTCCCCATCTGGAGGATAGGGTCCTGATCCTCTGCCAACAGAGCGTCCATTATTTTGCTTTTCAGATTTGTAGATTTAATTAATTACTTTCATTTTAACGAGTACTATAATGACATAGCGTAAGAATTACGTATACTACAGCTTTCGATGCTTTTAGACTCCAAGTACATACAGTACGCAGTGCCTTTGAAATAAAAAGACTTTCCCTGGTCGATAATTAATGTGGTACTTGAATGTTTAATTCATAAACAATTCAACTAGCCAACAAGAGGCAGCCAGTTCATCAGCAGAGACAGGGCCAATAACAAGGCAGATCCTCTTCAACAGGGTAGAAAATTTATTCTTTATTATGAATGAGATCACACACTTATTTGATGAGCCTCCTCATTTTTACAAATGTACAGAGGTTGATGAGACCATGGGGTCAATTTTGAAACATCAGTTGCCTGCACCAGATGTGTGGGAAGAGTTGATACGAATACTGTTAAATCAAAGTCAGTCATCGTGATTTTGCTCTTTGAAAATATTTTAATTTTCATACACAGGAAAATAAAGACACATCAACAGGTATGCAGAAAGAGGCTGAGCCAACTCAGCACAGGTATTCGGCCACCACAGCAGCATCAGCAGTCACAGGTGAGAAGGCCAAGAAGCTACAGGAAGATACAGCTGCATGGACACGTCATTCAGCAGTTACTCCAAAGCGCTCAACCGACTCCGTGAGCTCCAAAGGTCAAAATTGCTCTGACAAGGAGTTAAGAGCCTTTAAAGTGCACTAAAGATTGTAATAACTTCTCATCTGCAAACTCTGTACGAGTTAATGAAGATATTTTTCCTCTCAGATGACTCAATGGCTGAGATATTTTGTAATAGACTTCTATATATTCCCCCTCGCATTTGTTTGCAGGGGTTGGACATTGGATGCAAGAAATATTTGATATCTGTTCTGCTCCTCTTCTACTGTAAATTTTTAGAGAATTAATACAAAGGATGATGGAATTTCCAAAGCTCTGTGTCTCTTGATGTCTTTCTGGTGATGGTTGAATGTTGCAGGACTCCTGCGTATCTCATGATTCAATAAGTTTTCTTGTTACTCTTTGTTATATGTTTGTTATCTCTCATATGTCATTCATGTTTCTCATGTTTTAAATATCTAATAGCAAGGAAAAAGAATAGTCTCAGGATTTAATTACAGATTACCCTGAACTCAATCTAAGCTATTATAAATGTTTTCTTCAGTTATGGTAATGAAAGTGTAATTCTTAATTGCTACCTTTCACACTATATCATCACAGTGATCTATTGTTTCAGGAATCCAAGTTTTGCTCCTGAGGAATACATCCCTTTCTCACATCTCAGCTCAGTGAAGAATTCTTAACTGCTCTTCACTAGTTGATTCACCCTTCACCATCACAATTTATAGTTTGTTTTATGAAATATATAAAGGCCCTGTAATTCCAGATGCACTAAACCAGGATCTCAAGGAACCAGAAGCACCAGACTCCATTGTCCAATGGATTAATTTACCTGCAGAGAACGTTCCAAAACCATCAGAAATCATCCTCCCAACCAAACACCATATAAACAAACCTTTACTTCATAACTAGCCTAAAATCTCCATAGAACAGTGAAAAACCTGACAGAGAGAGCCCTCTCTGATTACAACTGGGCTAGAAGCTGT